>CAJNDV010033049.1:4396-15697 GCA_905221635.1 Symbiodinium sp. CCMP2456
TTAGGGGTTAGGGTTTAAGGGTCTAGGGGTTTAGGGTTTAGGGTTTAGGGGTTTAGGGGTTTGGAGTCTACCCATAGGCCCTATAAAGTAGTTCCTTTTTGGGGTTCATATATAGAATCCTATAAGGTAACCCCAAAAAGTAACTACTATGGGGCCTATGGGTAGCGAAAGGGTTTAGGGTTTATAGGGTATACCTTAATCCGAAATCCCCTAGTAAGGACTTATCTAACGAAGCCATATCAAAGCCGTAAACCCTGAACCCTATGAAAAAGCACTGCAAACGTAGGTTTCTTGGGATCCAGGTGGGTAGTTGTCAAAATTATGGTCCCTTTTGGGGTACCTTAAATAGTAGGTGCCGTATTATAATAAGGACCCCAAAAGGGACCATAATTTTGACAACCACCCAGGTAGGGTTTGGGGTTTTCGGGGGGTCGAGCGACACTGGAACCATGGGAGCTATGCAGCAGCCCCGTGGTCGCTCGAGATTTAGGGTGTGGGGTTCAGGGTTTAGGGTTTTAGGGTTTTAGGGTTTAGGGTGTAGGGTGTAGGGATTAGGGTTTAGGGTGAAGGGTTTAGGGTTTAGGGTGTAGGGTTTAGGGTTCAGGGTGTAGGGTGTAGGGTGTAGGGATTAGGGTTTAGGGTGTAGGGTTTAGGGTATAGGGTTTAGGGTTCAGGGTTTAGGGTGTAGGGTTTAGGGTTTAGGGTGTAGGGTTTAGGGTGTAGGGTGTATGGTTTAGGGTGTATAGGGTTTAGGGTGCAGGGTTCAGGGTTTAGGTTCTTGGTAGCCGAATCGCCCATTGCACCTGACTGCCGTGAAAAACGAGCCAGTGTCGGAGACAGTGTCATTCATGCATGCATCATTAACACTTGGCAAGTCTGCATGGCGTGCAGGGCACGTGCGTGCACAGGTGGTTGGCTTGTGGCTTTGGAGGTGGGTAGGGGGGTGGTAAAGCAATGTGGGGAGAGGTGACTGCTTGGACTGTCAAGCATATTCATGAAGTTGCCGGAACGCGGCGTGGCCTCATCAGTTCGTCCTGGCTGGCATCAACCAACTTGTGCAACTACATAGATGGACAGCGCGGTAAGGGCGCCAACGGTGCAGCACAGTTCAACATGTAATGCCACGACCTACCATCAAAAGTCATGCTGGCATGTTGCGACTGTTTCGCAAGGCTGTTGCTCGTCGTTCGGATGCTCTTCATGACATACACGACAGATGATTGAAGCAAACAGGCGTCAGCGAGAAGACATCCTCATGTTTGCTCCGGCGAATCTTAAGCCTCTTGCCTCAGCCCTCAAGCCAGAACAAAGCCTTGAACCCTGCAAACATCTTGGAGAACCTTATGAAATACAAGCCTGAAGATCACTGTGTAAACCTTTTGCAGCCCTCCGAGCTTGTTTTGGGGTGCAAGCCCTAAACCTTAAAACCCTAAGCCCTAAACCCGCAGACCCTAAACCCTGAATCCCAAATCTCCAAACCCGAAAACCCTAACTCTAAAATCCTGAACCCTGAACCCTCAAACCTTGAACCCTAAGCCCTAGAATGTGTTGGCATGTTCCAGCACCACGCAGGCCCGGCACTTCACCGGCTGCTGAGAAGGCAGAGTTTGGAGGGCCTAGGGTTTCGGATGTCGATTTTGGGGTTTAGGTCTTCAGGGTTTCAGGGTTTAGGGTTTAGGGATTCGGGGTTTAGGGATTCAGGGTTTTGAATTTAGGGTTTAGGGGTTCAGGGAGTGCGGTTTTTGGGGTTTGGGCAGTGGTGTAGGAATGCTATAAAACGGGTTTGCGCATTATGTAGAAGGCCACAACGGCAACGGCAAGCTCTTTCTCATTGTCAACGACAGAGACCGCAGTACGACTTTGATCTTTTGTCTTGAGCTATCCATACGGATACTTGTCTTCTGGTGTTGAGCGGCATTTTGGTGTTACTGTCGTAAGATAGGTTGTTTTTGTGACAAAAGAACCCTCCGCATGAAGAGACCCTAGAGTTGCTACACCGGCCGAAGAGTGTTCCCTTATCCATCTCTCTGACTATCTGTCTGTACCTGCTTACTTACTTGGGAGGTTCCGAAAATTAGGGGTACCTTATTTGGGGGTCCTTATACTAAGGATCCTACTATTTGGGGGTACTATATTGGGGTCCCCTATTTTCGGAAACCCCCACTTATCTCGCCTTTATCAAGCCAGGGTCGTGTCACCGGCTTTTCTGAAAGGAAGCTGTAGGACTGTAGGGGTTGTAAGGTGCTGTTGGAGACGTAGGGGTTTGGTGGTGCTCAAGACTGTGAGGTTTCGTCGCTGAATCGAGGGGCTACCTTAACCCAAATAACCTAGCTTCTTAAGGACTTATATAAAGAAATCATAATAAGGAACCCTAGAAGGTAGGTTCTTTAGGGTCCGGTTAGGCATTAAGGTTTGGGCTTCAGGCTTATCTAAACGGTTCAGATTTTTGTGATTCACAGTACACGTCATTCTGGATATATAGAGTCAGGTACTATTTACCATTCCCCTGCGTGATAACCCCTCTCTAAACCCTAAACCCTTCAAACCTTCAGCCCAAAGCCTACACCCTCTACGGGTAGTTTTCTAAATTAGGGTCCCTTTTTAGGTCCCAATATAGTACGGCACCCTTATAAAATGGACCCTAAAAGGGACCCTACTTTAGAGAACTACCCATACCCTAAACGCTGTCAGCTTCGAACCTTCAGCCCTGAACCCTGAAACTGAAATCTACAAAAGCCTCGCACTGGGAGCAGGCCGCCGTCGCATCGTCCTCGAGGATGCACCGCGCCTGCATGGTGAGTTCTGTAGGGTTAGAGTTTGGGTTTTGTGGCCCTAAGGGTCCAAGTGCCCAAATAGTAGGGTTTCAAGCACCAAAAACCATTCAGGGTATGGATTTTGGGACCTAAATCCTTACTGTCTGGGTACTCGGACCCTCTGGTATAGGACTGTGGGCCCCCATTACTTCAAATGAGGATTGGGGGCCCAAACCTGAAGCCCTCGTCCCTGAACCCCTCTGAGTTCTTTGTTTGAGGGCAACCACCCGACCCCTGCCAACCGATAAGATTGAGCAAGTCGTGACAGTCCGTCAGGACGCCGACAGATGCTGCAGGTTTAGTGTTTGGGGGTTGAAGGATTAAGGGCTTGTGGTTTAGGGCTTAAAGGTTTACCGATTCAAGGGTTTAAGGGCTCAATGTTTAGGCGTTTAATTCGACATTAGAGGGTTTGCTTCGGATGCTTCGATTCCAGCGAAGCAGGTAAGAAGGTTAATCCTAAGAAGAAAAAGGACAGAAAGAACGAGACAACTGTCACCTCCCAACCTCCGGAACCCTAAACCCTACCCCCGGAACCCTAAACCCTATATAAACCCTAAACCCTATATCAACCCTATATAAACTCTATTTAAGCCCTAAACCCTCTATAAACCCTAAACCCTATATAAACCGTACAGAAACCCTATATACGCCCTAAACCGAACCCCAGATCTGACCCTGAGCCTCATGTTCTGGCGTCAGGATGCAACGCATGCCAGAAACCCTATAAACCCTATAAACCCTAAACCCTAAACCCTAAACCCTATAAACCCTAAACCCTAAACCCTATAAGCCCTAAACCCTAAACCCCATGCCCTTTGTTGGTTTCGGGCTTAGGGGCCAGACCCTTACTTAGTAGGTAGGTCCATACCCTGCCAAGACTGAGCCTGAACCACGAACTCGGCAATACCACTCCAAAACCCCAAACCCTCAAACTGGAGCCCGAAACCCTTATTTTTAACCCGAAACCCTGACCCTAAGCCTTAAATCTTAAGTTTGAACCCTAGAATGATCCTGAGGCCGAGAGAAAGTAATGCTTCTATTGGTCTTCCATAATTAGTACTTCTTTAACCTACCTGAACCTACTTTTTTGGAGGGTCCCTATATATTCCGTATTAGGGTGTGTAATAGGAACCTACAAAAAAGTAAATCCTAAAGTCTAAACGCTTAAGGAAAGTCATAGAGCTTGAGGATTTGGGCTGAGGATGTAGGGCTTGGGGTTTGGGGTTTTGGCCGTCCGGTTTAGGGCTTAGAGTTTAGAGTTTAGGATTGGGGCTCGTAGGGTTTCGGATTTAGGGTTTAGGGCTTAGGTTACAGGATTTCGGTTTGGGTTTTCAAAAGAACTTGGCCGTTCAGCTTGTGAGCCTGGCAGCAGCTTGGCAGGGCGAGTTTCCATGGTCCGGATACAGCACCGGTGGCGCATGCCGCAGATTCGTAGAGAAGGCACCGTCCTTTCAGATTTACTACAAGTGCCTCTTACATCTTGATTTGGCCTGCCACGAAATCTGCTGGCTCTTGCAAGCAGGCGTGCGCAGCGTTGCTGACCAACTAGCCTGCATCCCGGGATCGCAAACCCTGGATGGACTGCCTGCATGTCTCCAACATTTGGTTCATCTTAGTCGGGAATACCAATTGCCACTTCTTGCCATTAAACTTGATGTGGCCTCCACTTTTGACCATACTTCCCACACTGCTATCGACGAGTTTCTTGCACAATGTGCTCCTGGCACAAGAGTGCGGGCCCATATGGAGCACACTCTGACCGGTTCTCCGTGGACAACAACCTTGCGCCAGGTTGTCTGCAAGACCATGTGCTTGTAGGGGGAATCCTGCCAAACAAACTGGTTAGCCAAAGCTGGATTGAATCGGGAAGCAGTTGACTTAAGAGCCTGTTCGAAGATCTGACACACCGTCCCGCCTACTTGTGTTGGTCTGCATGCATCACTTTCACAATATACTCTTTAGATCCATCAGCAGGTATCAGATGCACTACCGCTACAACAGGAGAGTCAGAAGACATAGTACAGGGGCATAGTTTCACTGAGGTTATGAGTATCTGTTGGGCACCCCGATGCTAGTATACTTACTTTTTCAGAGTCTTTAAGAACACAGCTGAAATCTGTTAGGCACCCCGATGCTAGTATGCCTACTTTGTCAGAGTCTTTAAGAACACCGCTGAAACCCCCCACCCAAAAAACCCCAAACCGGCTCCCTTATCGTCGAAGCTGAACTCTGCCATGACTATCGACGGGCTAAAGAAATGAGGCAGTGACTCCTAAACTAAAAATGATTCCAGTGACTCCAACTGCACGATAACCAGGAAGCGGGTTTCAGATGGGAGAAATTCCATCGCATCTGTGGGGAGTGGTTGCAACCATTGGGTCGGTTTCGCAGCTCTAATCCCGAGACCCCGATACCAATAACCAAGAGGCAGAAGCTTAGCAGCCGATCAAGCACCTCGAGCACGTCCGCTGGTACAGGACGCAGTGCTGTCAGGGCACGTCGCGTACTACAGTTTTGCGGATGGTAGGGCTTGCGGATTTTAGGGTTTGCTCATGCACAAAATCGATCTCACCGCAAAAGCCGTAAGCCACGGGAGTCATAGTATTTATGCATATTGTATATATGTACACACACGCACATATATATTCAAAATTCGAGAATCTTTCAAGTTTATGTCCATGAGCAGTATAGTTCGCTGGAATACGCATTCACGTCTATAGTAGGGCCGGGCATTCCTCAAATGAGGCAAGCACTCGTTTCAGCCTGTGTATAGTTCCAGTGGATTGCGAAGCATCAGCAAAACCCAAAACCCTCCCTGAACCCTGAAATCTAAACACTAAACCGTAAAAAACCCTAAGCCCTCCCTTCTAAACACTAAACCTAAACCTGAAGGCCTCCCTAAAACCTAAAGCCTCTCTGAACCCTGAACCCTAACTGTTCTTACAAGCACCCGCTACCGTTGTTGGATGGAGGCAAGGAAGATCCAAGCCTCTTCTAGAGAAGATGCGGCACTGAATACTTGGAATACTGTGGGGTTTTGGTGTGTGTGAAGCTACAGAGTTCTACTGAAGACTGTATGGGAGTAGTATTACTAGAGCTGTTTGGCTAGATTGCAAATCGGGGCGAGATGATCTTCAAATACCCTGAGGCTCAAATTTGGTGCACAGGCCTCAACAAAGTACTGTCCCAAACCAAACCCCGAAGTATGTCGGGTTCAGGGTTCAGAGGTATGTGTTTCCCTTACAGGCGTATCCCTCTCTCGAAACAAAAATCCTGAAGCCCTCAATCGTACTTCTTAATCGTCAGGCTTTTGGGTGTGGTTTCATGATATTTTGTCCTGAACCCTAAACCCTAAACCCCTAACCCCTAAACCCTAAACCCCTGAACCCTAAACCCCGAGTCCCTAAACCCTAAACCCTAGGGATTCAGGGTACAAGGTAGGTCTTTGCCATTGCGTCCGAAACTCAACCCGAAACCCTCGCTGTGCTTTGTGCTGCATGATATGTGTTTGTGCTTGTTGTGTGTCCTAGAGTTTTGTGCTTAGGGTTTAGAGTTTAGGGTTTAGGGCTCTGGGTTTAGAGTTGTTTGTTATTGTTCATTGTTGTTCATGTGTAACTCTGCTTCCAGGAGGTTAATGGCCTGGCAGTGTGGGACTGGTTCTATCCCTCGTGAGTTATTGACTTCAAGCAGTGGTTTCGTATCAAGCAAGATACCAGAATTCAGAGCAAGCTTCAGGTGGAGGTCTCAACAGACAAAGAACCCTGACAAAGACCTACTGAGCAAGATACTTATTGTGAGCACCCGGAAGAGCGACCCCAGATTTTCGAAATATTCATCAAGCGCAAGACCACCTGTTCAAACGCCTTCTTCAAGCCCTAGACAACCCTGAACAGGTGAACTTTATATTCAATTCTGGTCCATTTCTGGTATACTTAACCCTAACCCCCCAGGTACCTACTAAAAAGGGCCCTACGGGCTCTAGTACCCTATGTAGTAGGTACCTAGGGGGTTGGGGTAATCCTGTAAGAAACGGAGAACTGCGAAAGATCCCGCGAGGAAGCTCCATCGTCTCTTCCTCAGCCTCTCCGGTTTCTGCGGGTCCTTGGCATCTGCCTAATGGACAATTGTTTAGGGTTTACCCTAAAGCTCCATGTAGCCATATAGTATATACTTCGGCCTTAAAGTAGTCCCGATATCGGTAGTTTAAGGCGTAAGTATGTACTACATGGGCACATGGAGCTTAGGGTTAGGGTGTGGGGTTAAATGGGGCTATAAACCTATGAATAATACGTGGGATCATGTAACCTAGTACATAGCGTAACAGTCTGTGAACAAGTAGCCAGACGAATAGCTACCCGTAGCCCCAATCGAGGTGCTTCTATCCTGAACTACTATAACCCTAAACCCTAAACCCTAAACCCTAAACCCTAAAGTTCTCCGATCCTTTGAGTAAGGTTGCAGGATTCTCGCTCCGCAGGGCATTCCGGTTCGAGAGTTGAGGGGTTTGCTTAATATAGGGGCCTAAATAATTTCGGATAACATTTTGGTGGTTCCTTATCACACGAACAGTCATGGCACCAGCACTGCCATTAACAGCAACAGGATCGCCACAGGCAGCCTGCCAACATGAAGATATCACAAGTAAGCATGTTTCGAAACAAGAGCTAAGCCCTAAACCCTTATTGTAGCCTAAACCCAAAAGCCTTACCATCAAGCCCTGCTTATCGGAACCCTCCCTCCCTGCCCCGCCCGAAAGCGAAGCACGAGTTCCTAAAACTGACACACATGGCTTACACTCGGAGGCAGTCTTCATGGTAAGCCCCGAACATATAACTTGGTCGATTGGGAAAGTTTCATGAAATCACAGTTCGAGGTTACTGTTAGGGGAGGGTTGGGAGCCTTTTTTCACATCCTAAATCCCGTCAAGTACAGTATTTCGTAATGTGCTGAATATCAGGTTCCATGTCACTGCTGATTGGCAGAATCCCGTACTTGTCAACATCCCGCTGATAATGGGCAGTGCCTCGAGCCTTGGCAAACATCCTTCTGAGATCATAGCATCACAAGTTCAGGGAGGGCAAAAACGGCAACCGTTTCTCTGAGGGCAGTTCTCCGACTGTGTCCTCGCCATCCTCCGACTGGCTCGGCCGAGATCTCATTGCTCCCGGAAGGGTGATTATAAAATAAGTACAAGCAACCCTAAACCCTAAACCCTAAACCCTACCTAAACTAGGGCTACTAATCATTTATTGGTCTGGGGCTTCGAGTCTGCTGCTTTGAGTTTTGGGTTATAGGTAACGCTGTACACTCAAGTGTTGGTTTCAGGGCCTTTGGTTTCGCCAGTGCCTCGGGTAGGGCCCAATGCGTCTGGGCTTTAGGGCCTTGACTTTTGAGGTTTAGGTTTTAGGGTTTAGGCCCTAAGCCCTAAACCCTAAACCCTAAGCCCCTAAACCCCTAAACCCCTAAACCCTAAACCAGGGCTACTAAATGCAACAGAACTCACCCATCATGGGACGGTTTAGGGTCTAGGTTTTGGGGTTAAGGGGTAGGGTCTTCGGAACTCGACCAGACTCGTTACAATACACGCCACGGCTAAAGCTTGCACTGCAAGCGTCAACGGCCCTCAACCTTTAGCACTGTAAACTCTATGCACAAGCCAGAAACGTTGAAAATGCTCCAAACTCAAATCTTGACATCCTCAAGGCCTATGTTCCTTGATGCAAACCTCGCGCCCTACCTAGAGGTTTATACCCTACAGTGCCCCTTTTCTAGGGTACCTACTTTTCTACATAACAGATCCTAGCCACAGAACTAGGTATCCTAAAAAAGGGGGGAGGTAGGGAATGAGCCCTGAACCCCTAAACCCTAGACCCTAAACCCTAAACTCCTAAACCCCAAAACCCCTAAACCCCTAAATTTAAAAGTACCGCCTCAAAGATCCAAGGGTTGGACAAATCGCAGATCCCAGATCGTGAGCGGCAAGCAGGTCAGACCCAGAGTTGAGGGGTTTAAGGTTTAGGGTTTAGGTTTTAGGTTTTAGGGTTTAGGGTTTAGGGTTTAGGTTTTAGGGTTTATAGGGTTTATACGGGTTTATAAGGGTTTATAGGGGTTTAGGGTTTAGGGCTTAGGCGGGGTTCTAGTCATTCTGATCTAGCTAAGCCCGAAACCCCTTCCCTAAACCCTATGAATTGTTACCTATAGTCTCCATTGTGGTTCCTTTTTTGGGGTTGCCTTTTAGGATCCTTAATTCAGAAGGGGTTAAACCAAAAAAACAAAAAATAACTACAATGGCGACTATAATATGGGGGCCTAAATAATTACTAATACTATTTTGGTGGTTCCTTAGTATCAGTATGGTATACTGGGCCCCCCAAAACCCTATTCTAATTATTAAGGCCCCTACATTAGGTAGTCTTCCATAGTAGGAAAAAGCAAAGCAAACTTCAGCCCCAGGGCTTGGGAGCCTCTTCCGTGGGGCGGAATGCAGCCTATCGCCAAGGCCATCTGTGGAGTCTGCGGGGCTCAGGGCGTAGGGCTTACCTGGACCCTACAAAACCTACCTTTGTAGGGTTCCTTATTATGCTTTTTTATATATGTCCTTACAAAGATAGGCTATTTGGAGCTAGGGTAGGGATTAGAATTTAGGGTTAAGGGTTTAGATTCAGGAGTTTAGAGTTTAGGCTTTAGGTTTTGGAGTTTGGGGTTTAGGGGTTAGGGTCTAGACCATGTTGCCGCTGCCATGCTATCGCTACGAGCCACGGCAGCAAGAACCATACCGAATGCTGCTGCTGCTGCTGCTGCTGCTGCTGCTGCTGCGACGACGACGACGACGACGACGACAGCGACAACGACAATCTCGAAGACGATTCCTGCTGCTCGTGCCACCACCGCTACCCCTCATGCGCAGACCGTGAAGCCCGTATTCTATTCCCGTGATTAGCAGGAAGATCGAAACTGTTTCGTGGCTTGAGGTCTCGGAGCTTGAGGACACTATGGGTTACCGCCCAGGTGGTAGCCCGAGCTGGAAAAACCCAAGAACCAAGTCGCACATCCCCCCCAGCCCTAAGTCTCAACCGTATCCCTGCCCTAAACTCTAAACCCCAAACCCTAAACCCTTAATCCTAAACCCTGAACCCTAAACCCTAAACCCTAGTATCCCTGCGCCAGGCAGGCCTACCCGAAGGCGCAGCCAGCCCCGCAGAGCCTGCGGAAGGCGAACCGATGGGTGCTGGGTCGCGTGGGGAGTCCAATTTATTCGGGACTTGACATATGGTAACGCTTTAGGGCTTTAGGGGTTTTAGGGTTTAGCTGTTAGGGTTTAGGAGCTTCGGGTTTAGGGTTATTGTTTTAGGGTTTTTTCAGGGGGTTAGGAGTTTAGGGTTGATGTTGTAGAACTTCACCTTAGGCAGGGTAAGGCTAACCCACAGGGTCCATGAACGCATCTAGTACACAGCTCCTTTGGTTTTCTTGATTTGGGTTTTCTGGCTCGAGGTCTGGCTTCGCCAACATCATGTTCTTCCTGAGCCCTATACACCCCTGCACCTGAGCCCTAAACCGGGTTTAAGGTTTCGGGTCGAAGGTTGCCACGGCTTTCAGGGCTCATGGGCTTTAGGCTGAGAGCTCGGTGGCTTCTTGTTTCTTGGAGAAGGCCTCGAGATTTGCGGCTGTCTGGGGGTGAACCATTCCCTCGGCGCACCAGCCACCTACAGTAGGATACTGGCTTCTGGGTGCTTCAACCCTAAACCCTACTTGGAGGGCCGGGGGACTTAGTAAGTAGTCATTTTTAAATTGTAGACTTAAAAGTATCATGACCCCAATTAGAGTCCCGTTTAAGTTGCTTATACATCTACTTGTTACCTGCTTGCTACGTCCCCCGACCCTAACCCCTGCACCCTAAATCTGATACGCTCAAGAAATGAGTGCTACGCTAACCGGCTTCGTAGAAGCAAGCCTTTAAGCCGCCACTCGCACCATGATGCCTTCAGAGACGGTCGCCTGTCGGTGGGGAAGTTCGAGGGCTGAGGTTTTAGGTTTTAGTGTTTTAGGGTTTAGGGGTTTTAGGGTATGGGGTTCAGGGTTTCAGGGTTTCGGGTTTAGGAATTTAGGGACCCTGAACCCTAAGCCCTCAACCCTAAACCCCAAACCCTGAACCCTGACCCCTAAACCCTCAACCCTGAACCCTCAACCCAAAACCCAAAACCCTAAACCCAAAACCCTAAACCCCTAAACCATCAACCCTCAACCCTACACCCAAAACCCTTCAGAGGGCTCTTGGAGAATGCCTTATAATTATATATATATATATATAGAATCCTACCCTAAACCCTAAAGTCTTCGCTGAGGGCTCGACAACCGCCACGCGGAGCCCGAAGCGGCCCGAGCTTCGCGAGCGGCAGAAAACACGTACGCGGAGCCTAGGTAAAGCTAGGCGACTGGCACCATGCATGCCGGCGCCTCGGGCACCCCGAGGGTTTTTGCCAGCACGTCC
>CAJNDV010033049.1:24607-37179 GCA_905221635.1 Symbiodinium sp. CCMP2456
TGCCCCTGCCCTGCTTCTGCCCTGACCAGTTCCAAAACCACCATTTTGAGCTTCCCGCGCCTTTACAAAACGATTTGTTGATGGTTTTGGCTCCTGTGCCCCTGCTGGTGTTTCTGCTGCTGGCCCTGCTGGTGCCTGTTTTTGCTGCTGCCCCTGCATGCTGCCCCTGTCCTGCTTCCTGACCAGTTCCAAAACCACAATTTCGAGCTTTCCGCGCCTTTAAAAAGCAATATTTTGGTGGTTTTGGAACTCCTGCCCCTGCTGCTGCCTGCCCTGCTGCTGCCCGTGCCCCTGCTGGTGTTTCTGCTGCTGCCTCTGCTGGTGCCGGCTCCTGCTGCTGCCCCTGCTGCCCCTGCCCTGCTTCTGCTTCTGCCCTTGACCAGTTCCAAAACCACCATTTTGAGCTTCCCGCGCCTTTAAAAACAGTTTTTTGGTGGTTTTGGACCTCCTGCGCCTGCTGTTTCTGCTGCTGTTGCCGGCTCCTGCTGCTGCCCCTGCTGCTGCCCCTGTCCTGCTTCTGCCCTGACCAGTCACCATTTTGAGCTTCCCGCGCCTTTAAAAATCGATTTTTTGGTGGTTTTGGGACCTCCTGCCCCGGCTGGCCTTCGACTTCATCGCGGTTTTGCAATTCTTGGGGTTGGTGGCTTTCAGGGTCTCAAATAAAATATTTCTGGGGCACTCAGAGTCTCAAATAATTTATTGTTGCGGCAACCAGAGTCTCATTTCTTGTTTAAACAGATTTCTTAATATAAAGCTCGACCGTACAAACCGAACCCCTAAAGGTACTGGCATCTTGGAAGATCAGAACAGGGAGGCTGCACGGCAGACCCTCCAAAAATTCAGAAATATACCGCGAAAGCATATCAATGAAGAGGCCATAAAATGCTGTTGTATGTCGACCTTCATAAAGGAGGACATACGAAGACATTGAATCTGACTAGCCCAGATGTGAGCTGGCGAGCGATGCCTGACTGACGCCTGGCTCTCGAATGTAACCATTGAGCTGCTACGGAAGCTCCTGCAGTGCCATGTTCTGAAACACGCGCCGGCAATGCTTACCCAAAAGGGTCTTATGTGCCTATATAGTAGAATATAGGGTTTCTACATCTATAACTACTCAGGATGCTCCCAGTAGTGATGCCCGACGAACTCATGGGAGGTCTGCTCAAATATAAGCATGTCGATGATCACCAGATCAAAGTGAAGCAGTACGGGGCGCACATGCGCCACTACTCGACTGGGGACTTTTCACCTTGCTCCGGCTGATCGCGTCCACTACCCGCTGTTTTTGTATGACGATGGTGCCAGACTGACCATCGTCTACACCGGCTTGATGCTGGACGACCGCAAGAACTCAATGCTGGTTCACCATGCCATTGTTCCTCATCCGCGATTCGCTCCCACTGCAACTCCTGATAAACCCGAAACCCAGACCCCTGTAAGCCCTAAACCCGAAACCCCGAACCCCGTAAGCCCAAAGCACTCAACCCCTGAACCCTTAACCCTGCCGCCCCAATACCTAGACCATCTTAAACCCCACCTGGACCCTAACGAACCTACCTTTTTCGGGTTCCTTATTTTTGATTTCTTTGTATAAGTCCAAAAAAAGGTAGGTTAGTTTGGGGGGGAAGGTCAGCACTGAAACCCAAAACACTGAAACCCGAGACCCTAAACCCTCAACCCTAAACCTGAACCCCCTAAACCCTCAGCACTGAAGCCCGAAACCCTTAGCAAGGGGGAGTCTCTGGGAGGAGAGCCCGAGCAGCCCCATGGCGCAACGGGCAGAGGAGCTGAGGGGCCCAGGGTTCAGAGTTTAGGGGTTTAGGGGTTTAGGGGCTTGGGATTTAGGGGTTTAGGGGTTTAGGGTTTAGGGGTTGGGATTTAGTGGTTTATGGTTTAAGGTTTAGGAGTTTAGGGGTGTAGTGGTTGGGGATGTAGGCCGTAGGATGCCATTTTTGCATTTCATTTCAGGAAGCCTACACCCAGGGCTTAGACAACTGAACAGTATAACTCCTAAGACCCTGTAGAGAGCCCATGAAGACTAGCGTCGTTTTTTCAGGACCCGAACATACCAAACGAAGTAAGGGATTCCTACTCTTGAGACAGCCCCTCATAGTAAGACTTAGGCTTGAAGTGCAATTCCTGTATCTCCAATTACGTCTTGCCTTGCTGCGGGTTAACCTGTCACTCAAAGTAATTACCATATCAGAGCCAGAAAACTTTCCCACAACTGAAACCTGAACCTCTGAACCCGATGCGCCCCAGACCCCATACATCCTCCATCTAGCTTTGTAGGTTCAGGGTTCTACGGGTACGGCTCAGAGCGCGGATATCGGCACAAGACTAAAAGTACAAGCCAATACCGTAGTTTTAGGCCAAATGCCGCACGAAGTCTTTATTGTGAGGGTCTAGGAATCAGGGATCTGCAAGTGGCTTTGCTGCCCAAAATCACAGTCTCGGCTAACAACCCTAAACCCTAAACCCTAAACCCGAACCCTGATCTAGGGCATTTTCAGGTGGGTAGTTACCATTACAGGAGCCTTATAGAAGGTCTGTATATACCTCAGAAGCTTTATAGAAGCCCTGTGTACCCTAAACTCCTCACCTGTAGATTCCTTTAACTAAACCCTAAACCCTAAACCCTAAACCTAAACCCAAACCCCTGAACCCTAAACCCGAACCCTAAACCCTAAACTCTAAACCCTAAACACGAACCCTGAAGCCCACAAGGCAAGGCCCTCCCTGCACCCGCTTGAGGTTCCTTGCGCTTGTCTTGGCTGGGGTTTCGGGCGTAGCGTGGTCTTGGGTTTAGGGTTTAGGGTTTAGGGGCTTAGGGTTTATAGGGTTTAGAGTTTTTTTGGTTTAGGATCATTATTGGCGCAACACAGCAATATAGAACAGCGCAAGCCTTCCAAAGAAGCAACGCTTTCTGTGAACGGCTGAGGGTTAGTGCCTAGTGCATGTATAGTTGTTCAGCCTCTCGGGTGCTCCGCGATATCTTCGGTAGTTGTCGAAACTCCGTACCTGTAGGTTAATCGACCAAGCATGAGACGCAGTAAGACGCGACCATCGCAAGGCGATTCTGTGGGACTCTCCAGACCTGTAACTTCACATGGTTATGTGGCGATATTGAAAGCATGAAATACGGCACTCGGCACATTGACCTGCAGTCGACGGTCGAGGTAAATCGCGCAGCCCAGTCGCCCTAATCCCTAATCATCCCTGGACGACTTTAAAAGGTGCGTCGCAGCGCTGTGACATCAAGCCGGAAACCTGTACGTAGCAAAGCGGGTGGCATGGAAATTCTTGAACCTCATCCTGCTGCGGTTCAGTCCGCCCGTCTAGTGCTAGCTCCTGGGTGACTATCAGCTAGGGCACGATTTCTGAACCGCAAATCCTAGAATCAAAGCCTCGAGCCCCTCGCCACCACAAGCCCCAGCCCCGAACCTAACATCTGCTCCAGACAACCCATAGAGGAATGTCAACAGATAATATGTCAACCCTACATGAAGCCCCTTATGAGCTAAGCCATATTCCGTTTTTAAGGGGTATTGGGCTCTCTGGGCAAGCCTCTAAGGTCCTGCAGGTTCGGCTCACGAATCCCGTCGTTCGCCATGGCTCGCGCTCTCGTGCTTGCAGCTCTTTTGCCGTCTGCTCTGGCCTATGGTTCAAACTGCTTCAAGCTCCTGAAGGCCAAGGGATTCTTCATTTTGGGGGAATTTAAAGGCTTCGTAGGGGCTTATAGTATGAAGGGTGTGATACCAGCTCTCTAATCAAAGGCTTTGTGGCTGTTTTCGAGGGTCTAGGGGTGGTTGGGCTTCGGGTTCTTCTGGGCTCGTGTTTTCAGGGGTTTTGGGGTTTTGGGGTTTAGGGTTTAGGGTTCAGGGTTCAGGGTTTAGGGTTTATGATTTAAGGGTTGAGTTAAGGCCTTGTGGGTGTGGGAATCGCAGCGCACACGTGCGATTTCGGGCTTGAGGGTCTTGCTTGCCTGGTGATGCTGGGCGTCTCTTTTTGACCTTCAGCAACAGAGCAGGTCCAGAATTCTTGAGCCTGAGCACTTCAAAGCCTGTTCCGAAACCCCATTCCGAACCTGAACCCGAACCAGAGTCTAGGGACCCGAAGCCTCGAACCCAAGACTTTTTGATCCCCAAAACAAAGCCCTAAATGAAGACTCAGCCCTTTGATGTGGTCCAGCACCTGCTTCTTTGCTGTACAACCCTATTGCCAAACTTAAACGGAGACGATGTAGTTCACGCCCCAACGTGGAGGTATATAGAGGTATGAACATGTTTAGTAATATCCATTGATCTAAACCCCGCATCCAAAGTTTACCCGCCTCCCCCCTCCGCGCAAACAACACTCCCCTGAACTCCAAACCCCACCTATTCCCCAACGATAGGTAAAATAACGGCCCAGTGCCGACAAAAAGGCTATTATTGTTCATACTTTTGAGGTCCAACAACAAAGACAACGAGCTAACTCCAACAACTCCAGAACCCTAAAGCCTAACCCTAAAACTCTAAACCCTAACGCCCTAAACCCCAAACCCTCAGACCTAAACCCAAAACCGTAAACCCTAAACCCTAAACCCTAAACCGAAACCTACAGCCAGAAAGCCCTAACAAGTTCAATTCAGAGGAGCCTCAAAAGGATGCGCCCTTCTCCCCGGCAGACATGACGAAGCTTCTTTGACGCGTATCCGGGGAGGGCGGGGTTAGAGTTTGGGGTTGGGATTTGGTAATTAGGGTTTAGGTTTTGGGGTTTGGGGTAGGGTTTAGGGTTTCGGATTTAGGGTTTGGGGTTAGGATTTAGGGTTTAGGGTTTGGTTCATCAGGTTTTGAGAATGTGTATACACAGAAAATGTGTATACACACTTCTAGGGTTGCATGGGGCTGGATAGGGTTTTGCAGGGTGAGAGGATTTGGTATAGGGGCCTTAACGATTAGAGTGGAATAGCTTCTGCAATTGGGATGGCCTACGACTGAAAGGAACAGAGAGTTCAACAAGAGAGTTGTTGTGCACATGGCTTCGGTGAGAAGGAAGTGGCTCGAAGAGAGATATGGGGAGGGGGAAACCCTCCCGAGCAGGGGTCGGGATTTTAGCTGAGGTTGGTACTGGAGTGCTCCCAGTGCGCGGCGACGCGAACCACTGTTGCACAAGACCAACTTTGACGACGACGACGATTAGAGTGGAATTTGTTCGACCAGGTCGATTTTCCCAGGGACTATGAGGGAATTCGGAATACTGTTTGTAATTGTTCAGTCCCCCATCTAAGTCCAGATGGTCAGCCCTGCGACCTCAACCTCAAGCAAGTTGCCAGTGAGGGATGTCAGTGTTCGTGAGCTGTGGCTTCGTCCACAGGCAGCAGACAGCAGCACAAGGCCCCGAGTGACTTTGGTTTCATTGTCGCCGGGTCGGATGGCTGGCGACGAATGGCCGGAAAGCCGGCCATGAATCGACGAATTGCAGAGACGGTCACACTGTGCTTGTCGCTCAAACAGTCTTTGAGACTTTATGTCTTTGAGCCTTGTTTTGCCCGCAGTACACGGTCTGTGGTTCGTGGCCCCAGCCATGCACGGTGATGAAAAGACTAGAATCTTATCGAACCCTTATAGCAAGCCGCATAGAACCCCGAAGGAACCCTTTAGTAAAGAGCCCCCCGAGAGGAGCCCTGTTCACTGCCCTAAACCCTAAACCCTAAACCAAGAGCAGACTAGAAGGGAGACGTCGAGTTCATCCGCTATGATGGGCAGTGCAGGATGTCGCTCATCAGGTTTAGGGTGTAGGGTTTAGGGTTGGGTAGCTCACCCCGCTGCTAGTAGGTTGTGGTGTAGAGCCCCCTGGATCATAAATCCTCGTACACGCACACTCAAACTGAAACTGTTATAACCGTCATATCCGGAGATTCAAGCCCTTAAGCACAATGCGTTCAGTAATATCTGTTTCTATCAGTGCGCATGAACCCTGTCGTAGTACTTCTACATCCAGTTCGCCACCCGCGGCCCTAAACCCTAAACCCTGCTAATCCTTAAACACTTGTGCTTGGCCAAAGGCTCTTGGAGCATTTCCGAAGCAATTTGGACATCAATGGTCAGCTTCTCAGATGCTCCGAAAGCCCCAGCTCAGGCATTTTTCCTGCAGGGCATACCGTACACGACCCCCTATGCAACCCCATATAAACCCTATGCAACCCCATAAACCCAAAACCTTCAGGCCTAGAGAATCCCAGAAGCCCGCAACCCGGACTCGGTTTAGGGTTTAGGGTTTGGGGTTTGGGGTTTAGGGTATTTAGGGTTTAGGGTTCAGGTAACCATCCATATATATATATATATATATATACACTAGAGTAGGCCGTAAGCCCCGAAACTCGTGGGTTCAGGGGTCCGAACTTTGGAGAAAGCGATGAGGAAAAGTCTAACACTCCCAAGGTTAGGTCTTTGTAAGCTGGCGCAAGATCTTTAAAACCCGAACAACCCTGAACCCTAAACCGTTCTTGTCCATCAGATGTAATTCGCGTGCAGATCACGAGTTCCTATGGTGGTTATGGCTCTGAGGGGCTGACCGATTTAGGATCTAAGGTTTAGGGTTTAGGGTTTAGCGCCCTAAACCCTCAACCTCCAACCCTACAGGGCTTCTCGCAGTCGTTTAAGACGTTGAAATCTTAAGGCCTCCAGTTTCAAGGGTGTCGAAGGATGAAAAGCTTCCTAGGACAAGGTTAACACGTCGTGCATGTACCCGGAGTCCAAAAACCAAACTCCAAACCCAAAGCTTTAAACCCTAAGCCCGAAACCCTAGGTCAGAACCCTAAACCTGGAAAACAACTCTAAACCCCAAGTTGGATTTTAGCTTCAAGGATTTCAGTGGTTTGCCGCCGTCTGTGAGAGTTCACCGCTTGTCAGCATCCATTTCAACAGCCCTAAACTAAACCCTAAACCCTAAAACTTCATTGCAGGGTTCAGATAAGGCCGGAACATACCTGAAAAAGACTACCTATAGTCTCCATTGTAGTTCCGGTTACCTGTTTGGGATGCTTAATTGTAATTGGTCACATACCAAACAAGGAACTACAGTGGAGACTTTAGGTAGTTTTGGAGTTTAGGGCTGGGACAAGACTGAGGTACGGGAGCTGTCATCGCCTCCCCCGGAGAGACCCCTGCGTTGCCAGCTTCCTGTGTGGGTGGCTACCGATACCACTGGACTGCTTTCTTAATGGGTTGGGGTTTAGGGTTTAGGGCTTATAGGGTTTAGGGTTTACGGCTTATAGGGTTGGGGTTGAGGGACTGGGGCTCAGGGTCTCGGGTTGCCTATAGACCCTAGAAAACCTACCTCCTTCAGCACTTATGCAAGGACATCATAGGAAGGATCCCTAAACAGACAGGGTAACGTCCTGAGGGCAACGCTGAACCCTAAACCTTCAACCCTAAACCCTGAACCCGTAAACCCTAAACCTTGAACCCTAGACCCTGAACCCTAAACCCTAAACCCTGAGCCTGAACCCAGACCCTGAACCCGGAACCCTAGACCCTAAACCCTCAACCCTAAACCCTAAACCCTGAACCCTGAACCTTATGAACTCTATGTACCCTATAAACCCTAAACGAACCCTAAACCCTAAACGGTTAGGGTCTAGGAGTCAGGCTTCTCGGGTGAACGTGCTTGGGATGGAGGAGTTGCAAGTCAGTAGTACGGCTTAGGGTTTAGATTTTGGGTTTAGGGTTCATTAGCTACCTGTAGGATCACACCCTACCCCTTGTTTTGGGTACCTACTTTCCTTATATATATATATATACATATATATATATATATATATCAGGTCCTAACCAGAAAGCTAGGTACCAGAAAAAAAGCTACTTCCGAGACCAGTGTGTTGGTATCAGAGTTTTCAGATTTCTAGCTATTTAGGATGCCCTTTTGGGGGGTTCGGGATTCTGGTTGCGAGGTCAAGAAAGGTTTAGGGTTTAGGGTTTAGGGTTTAGGGAGGTTTCGTCTAGATTAATAAGGATTCGGGGTCGCACCGCGGCTTCTTGATCACGCAAGGTACCTCGTTCTTCAGAGTCATAGAGTCTTTTTGTCCAAGGAGTCTGGTTATTCAAGGCAAGCTTCAGATTCGGTTAATGTAGGAGCCCCAACAGTTGGTAATATTGTCCTCTGGAGACCCTACATCATTAGTACTCTCGATTTATTACAGCCCCTATATATTCCTGATCCAGCATTGCTATCGGAAAGATGTGAAGCTTAAATATCTGGCAAGAGGACCAAACTAGCGAAGCATTGTAGCTTTGGCTCGTTTTCAGAGGCTTGATCGTACTGGAATCCGGGTCACTGTTGGACTATATGGGCGGTTGTCAAAAATTATGGTCCCTTTTGGGGTCCTTATTATAATTCGGCACCTATTAGATATGGTACCCAAAAAGGGACCCTAATTTTGACAACTACCCATATGCATCTTACACCCTGCGATGACGTCATGATGTCTCTCTCAATATCACCCATCACCTTTACTCCAAATAACCTACCTTTTTTAAGGACTTACATAAAGAAGTCATCAGAAGGAGTCCTAAAAGGTTAGGTTCTTGAACATCCAGGTAAGCCATAAAGGCTCCAAGCCCAAAGTGCGGAGCATTCGCCTCGGCCAGGACGCGGGATGGCGCATTAAGCCTGGCGGCGCTCCTGCTTCGCGGCACGAACGTGCTTATATGTATGTGTGTCGGTGTCGTTGATGCATCTTCATAGCGAGTTTGGAGTCTTTGCTCGTTTTTTGAGCAGTTTTGGTAAACCCTCAAGGTCCATGTACATGTAATTTGAATGCATACTCTGGCATGGAAGTGCCCATGCAGGAAATCCATTAAGGCCCAAGTGGATACAATAATCGGTACATGGACAGGCGTTTGGTCCGTTTCTTCGTAGTTGGTTCTACAGCTCCAGCAGCGAGGCTTCTGGTTGTTAGCTTTATGTCAGGCCTGTAGCATTCATGTCTAGGACATTTCAGGTGGGTAGTTACCGTTGTAGGAGCCTTATAGAAGGTCTATATACCTTATGGAAGCCTTATAGACGTCCGACATACCCTAAACTCCCCGCCTGTGGTTTCCTTTGACCATGAGTAGTTTGATAGTAGCAGGCGGTAGCAAACACACCTTAAACACTTCAGCCCGAAAGCTTGATCTAGTGCTGTCACATGGTGCCAGGCTGCTGCAAATTCAGCGCATGGGGGCTGAGGGCCTGCCTCCCCAAAGTCCTGGAACAGGGAAGTTTTTGAAATCTCTACATATCGGCCTCAAACCCTTCGATGCAGAAACCGAAGGACCTTTAAAGACACTACACTGTAAAAAATCTAGAGCAGCAACTCGTCCAAGCCCTTTCAGCCTAAAACCTGCGAAGTAGAAAGAAGAAGCCATCAAAAAGGCAAGCAGCTCGAAATCCCCACCAGCTTGGAGGGTCGGGGGACTTAGTAAGTAGTTATTTTATAGACTTATAAGTACCATAACCCCAAGTAGAGTCCCTTTTAGGGTACTTATAAGTCTACTTACCTACTTACTAAGTCCCCCGACCCTCCCAGAGAGCCCTGCTTGTCCGGCGACCAACGAAAACCTGAGCACCGAAAGCCCAAAGGTCGCCCAAAAGCCCCGACCCTTGTATACGTCCCAGACTAACCCTAAGGGTCCATGTTCCCACATAGTGCATACTTAGGCCCTTAATGTAGTCCCTATATGGGTACTTTAGGGTCAAAGTATATTCATATGGGTACATGGACATTTTAGGGTAACTCCTCAACCCATGCACCCTAGCCTCATAGACGCTGAACCCTAAACACTTTCAAACAATCCCAAGCTGTAGAAACCCTAAATCCCAAACCCTTAAGGCCTTAAGAAACACCAAAAACCCTAAACCCTAAACCCTAAACCCTAACCCCTAACCCCTAAACCCTAAACCCTAAACCCTAAAAAACCGTAAACGCGTCGCACGCGCCAAGGCACTGGGGTGAGGCTTTTGGCGTCCTAGGCCACGAGATGGAAGCCCTCTTCCTGCGCTATGCGACGTGGGTCTGGGGCCTGGCTTTTGGGACGTTTAGGGTTGAGGGTTTAGGGTTTTGAGTGTTTAGTGTTTAGGGTTTAGGGTTCAGGGTTTATGGTTTAGGGTTTAGGGTTTAGGGTTTGGAGGCTTTGGGTGTAGAATGGTTCAGGGTTTTTGGTGTTTCAGGGTTTAGGGTTCAGGGTGTAGTTTGAGGATTTAGGGTTTAGGGTTTAGGGCTTGAATGTAGAGTATCCTATATCAGTCAGGCTTTAGGGTTTAAAGTTTATGAAGATTGAGGGCTTTGAAGATATAATACTGTAGTACAGTATAGGGTAGTGTAGAGTAACTTATCTTATTCAGGGTCTAGGGTTGAGGGTTGGTATGGGCTTGGGTATTGAATCAGTGTCCCGCATATAACAAAAGAGTCTACAACATAGTGTAACCGATGATGTAAACCTTGTCTAAAGCCCTTCTAATCTAGTCGTATCTGGCATCTTGGGTTTTGACGGTAGCATAGCTTGGATCAGTCAGTCGGTACAGTATCAGGTACTATACCACCATATAAAGCCACATGGTATAATATGATAAGATAAGATAATATATCAACTTATACAGAGAGGACGTCTATTCAGCGGGCTTCAGAGGTTCAATGGGAGTTTTTGTGTTCTGCTTCGGGGGCTTGGGGCATCCCCTAAGATTTTTGATTGGGTTTATGAAGGTTCTTTGAGGGTTTAGGGTTTAGGGTTTAGGGTTTAGGGTTTTGGGTGGGGTTTTCGTGGGTCTAGGGTGTTGTTGGAGTTTGAGGGCTGATGGGATGGAGGTGCGTTAAACCTCAACAACAGGCTCGTCCAACCTTCAAGGCCCTAAAGAATCGCATTACCAACGGAGTCGCGTAAATCCATACTCTGAAGAACCTAAAAGCCTCGGGCTATCCCCCAAGCCCTATATTAGATAGTTTAAGCGCCACCTGGAACTACCAAAACCTACTTTTGTATAGGTTTTGTAATAACCTGCAAAACGTAGATCCTGGTAGTCTAAGGTAGACCTTTGTATTGCTAGGTTCTTATATTGAGCTTACCATATGAACCCTAGCAAAAAACCAAGATCTCATGGTAGTTAAAAGCCCCAAACCCCAAATCCGAAGACCCTCAGTCTGAAACAATAAACCCTCGGCATGATGGTAGTTTAGAGTGCTGTAGAAGCCTAGCCTAAAGGGTCCATGTATCCATATGAATGCACTTTGACCCTAAAGTACCCATATAGGGACTACATTAAGGCCTACCAATATCTTTCCGTCGGGCTCCTTATTATCATAGGGTTTAGGGTTTAGGGTTTAGGGTTATACGATGAAGGAGCCCAAAACCCTATCCTAAATATCAAGGCCCCTACATTACAGAACGACCGCCCAAGCAAAACCAAAAGTTTCATGGGTCTCTAGGGTTTAGGGTTTGGTAATTTAGGGCTTTAGGGTTTAGAGAGTTTAAGGTAATAAAAAAGTACAGAGCGATCAATCAGGTTCAAGATGTCCACGACCAGAGCTCCGAGGAGAGCGCTTTCCTCGAGCCGAAATGGCAGATCGACAAGGAGTAGAGGGTTTTTTTGTTGGGTTCTGTATTTAGGGTTTAGGCTTCAGGGAAAAGGGTTCCGTGATTTAGGCTTTAGGGTATAGGGTTCCGTGAAAGGGATCTATAAGGGTTTGGGTTTGGGGTTGGTGTGGATCCCAAGATCTACTATGGAAGGGCGGTAGTGCTCTCTCATTCAGGGGTCATAACCTGTCCTGGTGGCCTATACCCTATATCGCTGAAACCCTATACCTTAATTCCTAAACCGTAAACCCTAAACCCTATATACCCTAAACCCCAAATACCCTAAACCTTAAGCCTTAAATACCCTAAACCCTAAACCCTAAATACCTAAGCCCTAAACCCTAAATATCCTAAACCCTACACCCTAAATATGCTAAGCCCTAAACCTCTATAGATTTTGAGCTGCAGGCAAGGTGTGATGAGACCTAACAAGGACGCCTGTTTCAAGGCTTCTTGGCCTAATGTAGGGGCGTAAATAATTGGCAAAAATAGCACTTGGGAGATTCCTTGTGATGAATCTAGTACAATATACCCCAAAGCCCTATTCTAACCAATTAAGGTCCTTGCATTAACGATCGAACTTTATATAAGGCTTCGGGGATGTGTTTTCCTTCTTGTTAGCATTGGGTAGGGTTTTTCGGAGGGGCCCGGGAATCTTTAAAGTTTAGGAGATTAGGTTCGGTGTTCAGGATTTGGTCGATGAAAGCGTCTAAAAACCTTTAGGCCCGCAGCTTTCAGGGTTTACGATTCGGGTAGAGATGAGGTTTTGAGTATAGCATTTTGGTGTTTGGCGTGCCGATGTTGGTGTTTAGGGCCGAGGATCGAAGGTGGACGGCGGCTTCAGGTTGTTGAAATGAAGCAGGGCTCATTACTTAAAGGATCATGGGACTTAGAAACTGAGGTTATAAACAAGGTAACTATACTTATAACCCCAATTAGGGTACTTATAACCCTACTTACTAAGTCCCAGGATCC
>CAJNDV010033050.1:0-12640 GCA_905221635.1 Symbiodinium sp. CCMP2456
TTCAATCTGGGGAAGGTACGGTTTAGGGTTTAGGGGTTTAGGGGTTTAGGGTTTAGGGTTTAGGGTTTAGGGTTTAGGGTTTAGGGTTTAGGGTTTAGGGGGTTATTAGGGGTTCAAGTTTCAGATACTATGAGGGGTAACGATGAGGGCCAGTAAATCACAAGAAGAGTTTACAGTAAGGGCTATTCCACGGAATACTCTATGGAGTTTAGGGCTTGTGGCTTCAAGGCTTAACGGTTTTCTGGCTGCAGCAGAACCTTCCTGCTCGAAAACAATTGAAATCAACGGGGCCTGAAGGCAGCAAAGGAGCCCTAAACCCTAAACCCTCAACCCTTGGAGCTTGAAGCCAATTTTTCGATTCACTGCGAAAGGCATAGCATCCGAAAGCCACGCTCATCAATCCAAGATCCCTTTTTAGCCAACCCTAAACCCACTTTAGCCCTTAACCATTTCTCCACTGTAGTTCTTGTTTGCGTTTGCCTGGTTGTTCCCCTACAAGACTCTACCTTAACCTACCAGAACCTACTTTTTTGTAGGGTCCTTATAAATTTCATATTCGGGTTTATACAAAACGAGCCTACAGAAAAGTCGGTTATGGTAGCTAGCCCTAGCCTAGCCGAAAGGCGGGTAAAGGGTAAACCAAACAATAACTACCATGTACGTTGGATCGTTGAAGTAAACCCAAAGGGTCCGTGTACCTAAGTAGTATATACTTTGGCCCCCCAAAATACCTATAAAGTATATGTAGACTATTTGGGTACAGCCCCCCACCCCCAAATACCTATAAAGCATAGACTGTTTGGGGCACAAGGACACACGACGCCAGTGCTGTCAGGAAGAACATGAGCGAAACACCTCAAGGAGGGACTCTGTCTTACTTCGCCAATAAGCCAGGGAAATAAAAGGTTAAACTTTCAGATTACTACTAAGTTATAAGAACCCAAAAAGTTTAAGGGTTGGGTATTGGGGAACCAAGCTGTTTCAACAGAAAGTAAGCGATTGGGCCAAAGCAGAGCTTCCACCCCAGGCCTTCATGGCCAAGCACTTACCGGAAACCCCAAAGCCTCAACCCTAAACCCCGAACCCTAAATGGGTAGCACGGTTTAGGGTTTAGGGTCCCATCTACACATCGAGTATCCGACCGGAAACTTAATACGGAAGCTCGGGGTTGAAGCGTCGGCCCCGGGCCGAAGCGGTCAGAGGTTCCTATTCGGACTTCCTCTATTCCCCACCTCTTCATCCCCTCCCCGTCTTAACCCCACCCCCGCCCGCCCCCCCTCCCCTGCCTTGCCTCCCTTGTCGCCTCCCCTTCCCCGTCGTCCGCTCCGCCACCCGCGCCCAGCAGTTCGTTGGCCCTCTCTGTCTGTTTGCGGCCGGGCCGAGGCGGACGACGCGAACCGTTTAAGAATACATCATATCGTATCATGCATAGTCGAATTACAATATACTAGAATATAACTAACAATATACTACAGTTCCTACAACATGGTAATATTACCATAATCATAATCAACTATATACAGTAATATACACTTCTTTCCACTACTTTACTAGACCTATTCCCGTCTCCCCTGCAGCAAAACCGCTAGCCACTCAGAATGCCACAGCACCATGACATCGACTTCGCGGGCAATATTACGTCTACTGCTCCGCGCAACGACAGCCCAAGCATCGCTCCCAGAATCCTGCCTTCTGATGCAGAGGAAAGACGACACGGCCCCATCTCCGTGTCGCTAAGGGACTTCTGTGTGCCTGGCCAAAGGTACTTGATGTGGCTACGTATTCCACCGATTCACCATGACTCCTGATCACACTGACCGAAATTGCGCGGTCGACGGTTTCCTAGGTCATGTAGGTCATCTTCGATCTGACGTGAGAACCTGTGACCTAGTGCAAGGAAGGACGGCTTTTCAACAACTGGCTTCCTTGGCTATCTGGCGCGCAACGCCTCTGCTTCAGCTAATGCAGTAGAGGAAACTCCAAAGCTAAAGTCCTGTCTCGAGCAGCCCTGCGTTTAACGCAAGTTGCTCAGAGCAGAAGTTTGCTAAGATGAACGTGCATTGGCATCTGCATGGCACGTCGCATGCAGTGGGGTGCCACGGATTCTCTCATACTTCTTACGTCGTAGAGGAAGTCACTTGCAATGGCATCAAGTCGTGGCAGCCAGCCAAAGAGCTAACTTGCAGCTGCAACCATGCAGAGTATCTCGAGCGGATGATCAAGCACATCTTTCACTCTCTGTGGTGACCGTGCAACCATCTGCCGTAAGACGATGCAAAGCTTGAGAGAGCCGGACCAATCACAAAACGAAGTCGAGCTGCCGGCCCAATCACATTAGATGCCTAGCAATTATATCATGTCATACTGTATTCCATTCTTTTTTGTATTTTATATGGTGTTGTATTATCATGTGTTGTATTATATTCTGTTGTATTGGATTATATGGCATTATCTTATATTGTGTTGTATTATATGCATTTCTGTTATATTATATGGTATTACATTGGCTTGTCTTCTTTTATATTGTGCTCTTGTTAGAGGTACCCTCCGGAGGTCTCAAGCCTCAAGCTCCTACCTCAACTGGACTGCATGCTCCGCAGCCTCAAAGCGTCGACTGGCACCTAGGCCAATCGCAACTCGTTTATTATTATTATTTTTTATTATTTTGTACTTTTTTTGGTTTTAGGGCTTTGGGGCTTGAGATTACGTTTTGGGGTTTCGGGTTTTGGGGCTTGAGATTACGTTTTGGGGTTTCGGGTTTACGTTCAACTCAGGCTTTGGGCTTCCGGTTGAAAGTCTTGGCAGTAAGCTGTAGTTACCGTTTAGGGTTTAGGGTTTAGGGTTTAGGGTTTAGTTACCTGAACCCTAAACCCTGAACTCGTTCAGTTTGGGATTAACTTTCGAGTTTAGGGTGTACCGCTCGGGGTCATAGGTTCGGGGTTTACGGTTCATAAGGGGGCCTGGATGACTTTAACTTTAGGGCTGTACGGGTTTGGGTTTAGGGGTTTAGGGGCTTCGGGTTTAGGATGTAGGGTTGAGGGTTTAGAGCGGGGTTTAAAGGTACAGTTTAGTTTGGGACAAAGCAGAGCTAACATGACATACGGGATTGCAATTGACAGGAAGACGCAATAATCACTTGGGGTTTCGGGTTGGCTTTAAATTTAGGGTGGACACTGGATTTAGGGTTAGCTTCGTACTCGGGTTGAGGATTCTCGCAACTCCCTGTCCATTTCAACTCCCTAAACCCTAAAAGGGTTTAGGGTTTAGGGTTGTGGCTCTATCTGACAGTCCCTGGTATTTTGAATCAGCCCTGAACCCTAAACCCTAATCCCTGAACTGCTTCAGTGTTCAGACTCACGACCATCGAGATTCCAGCACATCACATTCTGGATGGTTCGAACAAGGACATGTCAGGAATAGATAGGAAAAGAAAAGCAATTCTTCAGGCGCCTAAACCCCAAACCCAAACCCCAAATCCAAAACCTTGAATCCCAAGCCCAGAGGAAGGAAGCTTGCTCCAATCCTTCCTGGGCCTCGGGCAGGGCCTTCACGCAGAAGGTGAAGAACGCGTAGAAGACAGCCACGTTTCTGGGTTTAGCGTTTACCGTAACCCTAAACCCTAAACCAAAATAACCCACCTTTTTAAGGACTCCTTTTCGGAAATCATAATAAGGAACCCTCAAAAGGTAGGTTCTCCCTAAACCCTAAACCCTAAAGGTCCAGGTAGGGTTTAGCTCCCGGGCTTCGGTTGCAGGGCTCAGGGCAACAGTTCAGGTTCATAGGGTTCTTGGGTTCCTTTAAAGGGCTCCTTAAACCCTAAACCCTTAAAGGGTTCTATTTGGGCTACTATAAGGGTTCAAAGTCAGGGCTTACGGCTCAGGGTTCGGAGCTTGAGTTTCAGGGTTTGGGGTTTAGGTTTTAGGGTTCGGAAACTAGTTACTATAGTCACTTATAACTCCAACTGGGGTACGTATAGAGCCCTTATAGAACCCTAAGCCCTAAACCTTAAACCCTAAACCCCGTTAAAGAGCCTTTCAAGGACCTCTTTAAGTTACTAAGTCCCAGTTCCTCAAGGGTTTAGGGTTTAGGGAACATACTATAGAAGCCTTCTGGATTAGAAGCGGGTATGGGGGTATATGGGGGTAGGGCAGGGACTTGTTAGGGGATGCTATTCCTAGCTATGCAGACAGAAATAAATAAATAAACAAAATTATAATATATATATATATATATATGCATATATATAGACTAAGGTGGCATCTCCGGCAGCACCTATTACCCTAAACTGCAAACCCTAATCGCTGATTGCAGCTGGGACTCAGCACTTTGATCATCATTACCTGCTTTCGGGGCGCTGAGAGCTGGGATGCGGACAAGGCGCGTAAAGAGTATCGCCAGCAATATAGGGCCTAAATAATAAATAACACTATTTTGGGGGTTCCTTATTGTATTTATAGCATAATATGCCCCCAAAACTCTATTCTAATTGTTAAGGCCCCTACATCACGTGGATTCGAAAGAGACGGTCCGATGTGTTGACTTGCATGGCCTGTTCCCTGTTGCCACGACCTACGGTTGATGATATAAATCCTGCATTGCCCATAATAAGGAACATAGCACAATTCCCATAGTCTAGGGTCCTTAAGGTAATGCAGGTTTTGTATCATCAACCGTAGTTGTGCTCTCTTACACTTCTCCGATCAAGCGACTCTCGTGTCAAACGTGAACCTCAAGCATGTATCACCGGCCTGTAATTTATGGGCAAGTTGCCGCATTTGGGCGTGGATAAGTATGCTGCTTGCAATCCGACACTTTTTACCCGTGTGTGCGCTTAAATGAGCCTGGAAAAATGTCCCAATCTTGACCTCAAGTACGTAGGCTCTTGGCGAACTCGAACAAGCCGCGGCAGCAAAGGCACGAGGGGTAGCGGGCTTAGAGTTTAGGCCCGGTGCCTTGATGTCAAGCGTACCTAAAACTACCAAAACCTACTTTTGTGTAGGGTCCCTATAAATTCTTTATTAGGGCTTATAATAAGGACCTACTTAAAAAGTAGGTTTTGGTAGTTCAAGTGCATGGTCATGAACTGCTTTTGCCAAAACCCCTAGACCCTAAACCCTAAACCCCTAAACCCTAAACCCCTAAACCCTAAACCCTAAACGATCTGCCTTTGCCAAAACCCTAAACCCGCATGGGTCTCTCTCCTGTCGGCCGCAGGTCTTGAAGAACCAAGGCTAAACCTCAAAGACACGCGTATAATATATATATATATATATAGATATAGATAGATAGACAGATAGATATATATATATATATATATATGTATATAGGTGTCCTAATAATTTGAGTACGGTTTTGGGGCAGATTGTACTATACTTATAGTGAGGACCCCCCCCCAAAAAAAAATGGTGTTGGTAATTATTATGGCCCCTATAGTACCCTAAACCCTATAGCTTCTAGCTGATCAGACTTCCTTCCACGTACTTCAGCAAAGGAACCGTCATCGACTGATCCTCCATCGACACCGAGCAGGCATCATCGGCAGGACTGTCTTCACTGAAGACCACCTGCGCGAGGAGCTTTCTGCAATATTACAGGACCCTTAATAATTATAATGGGGTTTTGAGGCCCATTATACTATAGTTTTCTCAGGAACCCGCCAAAAAATAGTATAGGTAATTACTTATAGGCCCTTACATTAGGTCTGTGGTTTAGGGTTTTGGGATCTTAGGCTCTGGCTGGGCATGCTGCATTGAAAGAATAGGATGGTACCCCAAGTGGCTGCTTCGGGGAATATAGGGCCTGGATAATTAGAAGGAAGCTTTGAGGCATATAATACCCTAAAACCCTAAACCCCCCAAACCCTAAACCCCAAACCCGAAGCCCTAAAACCCTAAACCGTAAACCCTAAACCCGAAGCCCTAAAACCCTAGACCCCAAGCCCTAAAACCCTAAAGCCCTAAAGCCCCAAAGATCCCCCAGAGTAGCCTTGTAGGATCCCTTGAAAAGGAACTCCAAAGCCAGGGTGAACCCGCCCCTAAACCCTAAACCCTAAACCCGCCTCCCAGTTCAGCCAGCAGGCGGGGTTCAGCATCCCCTCATCATCAAACGTCAGGTTGAAGGCCTGCGCACCTTGGGGACGGTTTAGGGTTTAGGGGTTTAGGGTTTAGGGCTTTAGGGATGAGGGGTTAGGGGTTAGGGGTTTCGGGTTTAGGGGTTTAGGGGTTTAGGGTGAAAGCCCTATGCCCCCTATTTAAGGAACACATATTTAGGGTTTGGGGTTCAGGGCCCTATCCACATGAACCGGTACATCAAGGTACCTGGAACATAAGGTGTATTCCTTAAATACGGGGTATTGGGGTCTCTCGGCTCACACGTCTTCGTTCCCTCTGCCTGCTACCTTCACTTTACTATCTGAAGCTGTACTGTATGGCATCCCTTCTTATAAAAACCCCAAGCTACCGACCTTTTGGGGGTGTTCCACGTACCCCTAGCCCTGAACCCTAAACCCTCTGAGCTATAAATCCTAGACACGCTAAACCCTAAACCCCGCCAAACTATAAATCCTAGACCCGCTAAACGCTAAACCCCTCCAAACTATAGATCGGAGACCGGCTAAACTCTAAACCCCTCTAAACCCTAAATCCTGAACCCTTGGAGTATTTTGCGGTGCACGCTGGCTTGCGAGGGAGGCGCTGCCGCAACACAGGAGGAGAACCCATAGGATGAACTTCGCCTTGTCGCCCATTTCAGCCTTGGCGTTAAGAATCGGTTAGTATTCCTCTAGTAAGTAGAACTATTAGTAGTGTTGTTGCTATTTTTGATGTTTGTTGCTATGATTATTTCGCTTATGTCTGTAACTCATGGTATTATGGTCAGTCTCATGTTAAGCAGCATGGTTTCGATCACTGCTTACACTATTAATTCAGCTTATGATTGACTGCTAGTATACTTCGTCTGTTTCATATTACAGTATTTTTTGTAATCGTACTGTTATTGTCGATGTTTTGTTAATTCCGTTAAAGTTACTAGTGCTGTTTGCAACACGCTCTTCAAAGTCGTTCCTAGCATGGCACTTTGAGGAAACAGCAACTCGCGGCAGCACATCGCACAGCCACTCTGTCTGCTGCGAAGACTCGAAGGTGCATTTCTGAAGCGCCCGGCAGTCAAACTTGAGCAGAACTGGCTGCAGATGTCCGCGGAGTATGCACGTGCACATGCTGGGCTACGATAAAACCCAAACCTCGGAACTCCTAAAAGTCCTAAAACTTAACCCTAAACCCGACAACCCCAGACTCTAAACGGCAAGCCCCAAATCCAAGAGCCCAAAACCCTAAACCCCAAACCCAAAGCCCTAAACCCTGAACCCTAAGCCCAAAACCCTACAACCCCAGGCCCTACAGCCATGAGCAGCCATAGAAGTCCTAGGCGATGAGCTTAAGTTTTAGGCACCCCAGAGAGCTCACTGCCCCTCAATCCATCAAAGCTTATTCGCTTAAGGTTTAGGCTTTAGGGTTGAAGTATATCCTAATATTAAGGCCCCTATACGGCAAACTAAGGCATACTCTTTGAGGAAGGGTATTGGGTTTCGGGAAGGTGTGCAACCTTTCTGCGCCTCAGCGCCATCGCCGGTCCAGGGTGTCCTTCGTGGTTTGAGGTTCGGAAGTTTAGGATTTTGGTATTTTGAGGCTTTCGGTTAAGGGTATAGGGTTTAGGGATTTTGTGTTTTGGGGTTTTGGGTTATGGGTTTGCATGGCTTGTTTGGGTGTACGGTTTGCGGCTTGAGGACGTAGTAAGTTGTACATGTAGGTTTCTTTTGTTCAAGGCCCCTTTTCGGGAAACAACAAGTTGGGTAGGGTTGAAGTGAGGCGGCTTGCACGAAGCCCTACATCAGTCTCAAGGATCCGTGCAAAGCGAACATCATAGGCACAATGCGCGTTGCCAAGACCCGAAATCCCACCCAATCCTGATTCCTAGCCCTATACCTATAGACCCGAAATCCCAACCACCCTAGATCCGTGAAGCCCTAAAAACCCTAAATCCACAATCCTTAAAGCCCTAAACGCTGCGAGTAGCCTCTCGGAAGTCATCATTGTGGGGCCGGTCCTGTCACGAAGTGGCCGCGACTCGAAATGGCACAACCCAGAGAACAGTAGCTGGGATTAGTTGGTTTACGGGCTGAGGGTAGGACCGCCCTGTGGAAACGCTTTGTGTGTCTCAGCTAAGCGGAGGCGCAGAGGTGGACGCGAAAAACGCAAAAACGCGAAAAATGCGAAAACGCGAAAAACGCGAGAAACGCGACAAACACGAAAAACGCGAAAACGTGAAAAACACGAAAAACGCGAAAAACACGAAAAGCGTAATAGTCATAGTCACAGTCATAGTCATAGTCGTAGTAATAGTAAATAGCAATAGCAATAGTAATAGTAATAGCAATAGTAATAGTAATAGCAATAGCAATAGCAATAGTACTGGTACCAGTAGTAGCAGTAGTAGTAGTAGTAGTAGTAGTAGTGGTAGTAGTAGTAGTAGTAGTAGTAGTAGTAGAATTAGTATTAGTATTAGTATTAGTATTAGTATTAGTAGTAGTAGTAGTAGTAGTAGTAGTAGTAATAGTAATAGTAATAGTAATAGTAATAGTAATAGTAATAGTAATAGTAATCGTAATCGTAATGGTAATGGTCGTCGTAGTGGTAGTGGTAGTAAGAGTAAGAGTAAGAGTAAGAGTAGGAGTAAGTCAGAGTAAGAGTAAGAGTAAAAGTAAGACTAAGACTAAGATAAGAGTAATTAAGCGTAATCGTCAACATAGTTGTAACAGGAACAGCAATAGTACTGGTAACAGTAACAGTAACAGTAATAGTAGTTTGTGCCAAAAACGCCAACGAAACGCGCAAACGCGAAAAACGCGACAACCGCAAAAAGACGAAACACGAGAAAACCGCGAAAAACACGAAGAACGCGAAAACGCGAAAAACGCGAAAAACACGAAAAACACGCAAAACGAGAAAAACGCGAAAACGAGAAAAACGCGAAAAACATGAAGAGCGTAGTAGTGATAGTAATAGTAATAGTAATAGTAATAGTAATAGTAATAGTAATAGTAATAGTAATAGTAATAGTAATAGTAATAGTAATAGTAATAGTAATAGTAATAGTAAGAGGAACAGTAATAATATTCGTAATAGCAATAGTAATAGTAATCTCAAGAGTAGTAGGAAGTAGTAATAGTTTTTGGCGTTTTTCGTGTTTTTCGTAATTTTTAGTGTTTTTTTTTGCGTTTTTCGTGTTTTTCGACTTTTGGCACGCTGAACGCCGGCTCCGCTTGTACACGACGCGCAAAATGCTCGCTTAGGGACCGCCAGCGGCCTGATAAAACACATTGTGAGACGCCGGAGACTCTTTCTCACCTCTTGTGGTTTGTCTCTGTCACTATCGATTGAGTTCTATTTTGGGTTTAATCCCAGCCCTACAGCCTAAACATCCCTACACCCTGAAACCCGCATAGTGCCGCCGATAGATTTACCGAAGGAGTCGCAGGCTGCGAACACTTCTACTTGAGGATCATGGTACTTGGTACCTAGTGTCATTTGGGAGTTTCCGAAAATAGGGGACCCTAATATAGTACCCTAAATAGTAGGACCCTTATTATAAGGACCCCCAAACTAAGGCACCCCTATTTTCGGAAACTCCCATTTGCTAAGGTAAGGAACTTACAACCTTACTTACTAAGTCCCGTGATCCTCCAAGTAGTGATCTGAGACTCAAAGCTCTGCCCCGAAAATTTTGAATCCTTATCAGATTCCTGAAGCCCAAACGCCTAAAACCCCCAAACCCCCCAACTCTTAACCTCCAAATCCAACCCCTTAAACCCAAAACTCCCAAACCTTTAAACCTAAAGCCTAAACACCCCAAACCTTGAAGCCAAGCCTACACCCCCAAACCATTCAGCGCTAAAGCCCAACTCCCAAGCCTGCACAATATTTCAGACCTCCAGCCCTAAACCCTAAACCCGAGTTTAGGGTTTAGGGTTTCCTAAGCCTTAAACCCTAAACCAGAGTTTAGGGTTTAGGGTTTCCTAAACCTTAAACCCTAAACCCGTAAAAACTTAGGGTTCTGAGCCGCCAAGCGTAATATAGAAGCCTAAAGCACTACCAATATTATTCCGTAGGGTCCCCTATGATAAATATACTATAATGAAACCCAAAACCCTATTCGAACTCTCCCTAAACCGTAAACCCTAAACCCCTAAACCCCTAAACCCTAAACCCTAAACTCCAAACCCCTAAACCCTAAACCCCTAAACCCTAAACCTTAAACCCCTAAACCCCTAAAGACGGAGCCTCGGGGAACGAAGGCGGCAGGGTGAGGTCGATGTCGTTGTCGCGGCTCACGCTGTCGGGTAAGCGATCAGCATAGACCTGATCTTTAGGGTGGGCTTAGGGTTTTATAGGGTTTATTGATTGTTTAGGGAGATAATAGGATTTAGGGCTTCAGGGCTTAAGGCTGTCGGGTAAGCGATCGGCATAGACCGGATCTTTAGGGTTTTACAAGGTTTAGACTTTAGGGTTTAGGCCTTTGGTTTAGGGCTTCATAGGGTTTATGGTTTTTCGGTTTTATAGGGTTTTCTGGTGACTATAAGATTTAGGGCTTCAGGGTTTCAGGGTCTAGGCTTTGGGGTTTAGGCTTTGGAGCTCAAGGGTTCAAGGCTGTTAGCTTGTTTAGGGTTTAGGGTTTAGGGTTTTGTTTCCGCCGGAGAAATCGAACATGAGTAGGTTTTAGGCTTTGGGGTTTTAGGGTTTAGGGTTCAGGGTTTTCGGGTTTAGGGTTCAGGGTTTTAGGGTTTAGGGTTTTCAGGGTCTAGGGTTTAGGGTTCAGGGTTTAGGGCCCCTCGATTGCAGTCGACGCAATAATCCTCTCGAAACATCGAGAAAACCCAAAGACTACACGGTCCTACACGCCTCCTACACACCGAAGCTTAGATCGGCACTAAACCCCGCATCCCTAAACTCTACAAGCCCTACACCCCTACTCCCTAAACGCCCTAATGTAGGAACCTGACTAAGCAACCCTGGTCCTATGCCACCCAAAATAGTAGGATCCATAGAGAGAGACCTGATTGACTGAGAAACTAAACCCTAAACCCTAAACCCTAAACCTATAGCTCCCAAAATGGTAGGATCCATAGCAAAAACACCCCAAGGTTTCTTGATCAGGTTCCCCGCTTTCAACCCCCGGAAACTGAGGCCTCCGACAGTTCGGGCCTTCGTCCTCATGATGAACTTCTTCGGCTCGGCACCAATCCTTAGACTTCCAGAGAACCCAATACACCTTGACCAAGGAATAGACCGCAAATCATAATGTTTAGGCACCTAGAGTTTACGAGACATTCCTTAATTAAGGGTTATTGGGTTGTCTGGGTGGTGCGTTATGGAATTTTTTGTGAGGCTTTATTAGAAGTCTGAGGGTTTGGGGTTTACGGATTAGGGATTAGAAGTCTTCTGATGGCTTCCAGAAATGTTGTATGAAGGCTTCTGCTTACAAAAATCAGAATACGTTGGGTCCATAGTGTGGGGTGCCACTTGCTTCTGAAACTTCCTCCGTTGCTTTTGGGCATTCAGGGTGCAGGGGTTTTGTGTTAAGCCCTAAACTCTACATATCCCTTAACCCTAAATCCTAAATTCTAAGATCTAACCCTCAACCCTAAACCCTGCATACCCCTAAACCCTAAACCCCAAACTCTGCATACACCTAAACCCTAAACCCTGCATATCCCCAAACTCAGTCTAAACTCTGCATGTCCCTAAAGCCTAAACTCTGCATGTCCCTAAACCCTAAGCCCTGAACCCCAACACCTCAACTCTTTGAGGTCCCTCTATGAAGGCTCACTGGGCCTGTGGGTTTAGGGTTTAAGGGTTTAGGGTTTAGGGTTGAGGGTTTAGGGGTTTAGGGTTTAGGGGTTTAGGGTTTTAGGGTCTAGGGTCGAGGATGCTATCGGGTTTAGGTTAGGGATTTCCTGCTTTATGAGGCTTTCTTGGCGTCCTGGTTTTTGGGTTGACCTGGACCCCCCGAAAACCAACCCCTTTTTAGGATTCGTTTCTTTATATAAGTCGTGAAAGAGTAGGTCATTTGGGGTTAAGGTGCGGCTTTATCAGGCTAATTTGGAGTCCTGGTTTGAGGGTGTAGGGCTTCAGGGTTTAAGAACCCTGAACGCAAAAAAAGGGTTTCCGGTTGAGGGGTTTAGAGTTTAAGGGTTCAGAGCTGTGTTTTTGAAGACGGCGGGTGTCGCTCGTAGGACTGTGCCTGAGGTCTCCACGGCCATGGATCACCGCCAGGATTCGTCAAGAGAGGTGTGGCCTGCAGCAAGTGTGGAGGCTGGGTTCCGGAGCGTTTACAGCATTTCAGGGTTTAGGGTTTAGGTTTAGGGTTTAGGGCAGGGATTAGGGATTCAACCCTAATCCCTAAAACCCTAACACCCTAACCCCTAAACCCTAACACCCCTAAACCCTTAACCCTACTGTTGATGATATAAATCCTGCATTACCTTAAGGACCCTAAACTATGGGAAATACTGTATATTCCTTATTATGGGTAATGCAGGATTTATATCATCAACCGTATCACCCCAAAGGCTGAAGCCCTAAAC
>CAJNDV010033050.1:15197-27791 GCA_905221635.1 Symbiodinium sp. CCMP2456
CTAAGTCAAAAGGGCCTCCAAGTAACGAAGTCCTAGACCCTCCATCTGCCCTCCATTAGACCCTACATACCCTTGATTTGGGACCATATGCCCCCCCATTTGAGGGTACGAGGAAGGCTAAACCCTAAACCCTAAGGAGGGGCCTGGAGAACTACAGTAGAGACTATACCCCTGGAGCCAAAGCCCTCCCACCCCTAAGGCTCTGAGCCCTCAGTTCCCAGAGACTCCAAAACGCCTTCTTTAATTAAGGATTTGCCCTTAAATCATACTAGGGATCCGACTATAATTTAAGGTATATTCCTTAATTAAAGCTTTGTTCCAAAACCCCTTAATCAAGTAATAGACCTTAAATCATATTAGGGGTCCAACAATAATTGAAGGTCTATTCCTTAATTGAAGCTGTTTGGAGTCTCCAGGAACCCTACCTCTAAGAGGCTCTTACTGTGTCGCACAGTAACTTTTATAGTAACCGTCTAGTACTCTCATCGGGTGCTAAACGAAGGTCGGCTGAAAGCTTACTTACATCCAAACCCTAAACCCTAAAACCCTAAAGCCGCAAATCCTAAACCCTAAAACCCTAAAGCCCCAAACCCCTAAAACCCCAAACCCTCAAAACCCCAAGCCCCTAAAACCCCAAAGCCCCTAAAACCACAAGCACCTAAAGCCCCAGAGCCCCTAAAACCCTAAGCACCTAAAGCTCCAAGCACCTAAAGCCCCGAAACCCCTAAAGCCCCAAGCACCTAAAGCCCAATTATAGTATAATGGGCCCCAAAACCCTATTCTAATTATTAAGGCTCCTATATTGGACCCTTATAGTAGCCCTTATAGAACCCCTCCCCTTAAGGATCCCTTTGAAGGAACCCTCTTCAGCCCTAAGATGCCTGGCCCTTGAAAAGGAGGCTTCCAAACCGCGCTTCGACTTCGAGACCTTGGGAGCAGTGGCACAGAAACGCTTTCGGGTGGTTAGGAGTCCTTTAGGGGCTTAGGGGTTTCGGGTCTAAGGTTTAGGGTTTCGGGGTTTAGAGTTTAGGGTTCTTTAAGGGGTCCTTTACCTTTAAGGGCTCTTATAAGGGTTGCTACGGGCCTCCTTTTCAAGCCATGAGCGCTGCGGGGTCCTGTATGAGGATTGAGGGTTTCGGGGGCTAGCCTTTAGGGGTGTTTGGGTTTTGTTTTAAAGTGTTCCTCAAGGGTTAAGTGTTTAGGCGTTTAGAATTCTAATAGTTTAGGGTTTAGGGTTCTATCAGGGGTCCTTCGGGCATCTTGATGTATATGTAGGGTATACTGAAAGGGTATTCTAGTCTTGATGTTGCGCTGTACGGGCATTTTGAAAGGCCCCCTCATGAATAGTCTTTGGAATTTGTCGGGCCTCTATCGATAGAGCCTAAACGTTCATACACCCGAAACCCTCCACCTTACACTCTAAACTCGTAGTTAGAACCCTAAACCCTAAGCTCCCCCCACAAACCTAAACCCTGAACTCTAAACCCTAAACCCTGAAACCCTAAACTCTAAACCCTAAACTCCGAACCCTGAAACCCTAAACCCTGAAACCCCAAAACCCTGAACCCATAACCCTAAACCCCAAAGTCCCTAAACCCTGAAACGCTAAACCCTAAACCCCAAAGTCCCTAAACTCTAAACCCGTAATCCTAAACTCTAAACCCTTGTAGGAGGCCCTGGCCCATCTCTGTCTGGAACCTGGCCAAAGGTAAGGAGTCTTAGGAATTCGATGGGTTCAGGGTTCAGGGGTTTTGGGGGTTTAGTAGGGGTTTAGGATTTAAGGTTTAGGGTTCAGGGGTTTAGGGTTTAGGGGTTTAGGGTTTAGGGAGAAGCTTTCTGTTGATGGGCTTATAAGCCTAACGGCCCATGTACCCATAGAGTGTATACTTGGGCCCTGAAGTACCCGCAACCTGAAACCCTAAACCCTAAAACCCTAAAACCCTGAACCCTAAAGCCCTAAACCCTGAACCCGAAACCCTCAACCCTAAAACCTAAACCCCTACTGAAGGGCCTACGAAGATACTACTGACATGAGCACCTGGACCCGCAGCCCTGAGGATAAGTTCTTAGGGCCTTGCATAGAACCTTGCTTTTTGTTAAGGATCTCTAGGGCTTCTGTTTAGGGTTTAGGGTTTTGGGTTTAGGGGTTTAGGGTTTAGGGTTTAGGGTTCTCAGTAAGGTAGGGCCTTATCGGTTAGAATAGGGTTGTGGGGTATATTATACTATAAGTAAGAGAAGGAGCCCGCCAGGATGGGTCTTGGTAGTTCTTTGGGCTCCTTTTGTATGGGGTTTGCAAGCTTTTTTGGCTTGTGGCTTGCGGTTCAGGGCTTCAAAACCCTAAGCCCTAAGCCCTAAACCCTAAAATCATAAACCATAAACCAGAGCTTAAACCCTAAACCCCAAGCCCTAAACCCGAAAATCCTAAACCTTTAGGGGTTTACTTACACGTTCATAAGCTTTAGGGGCCTCAGACCTTCGGGTTCATCACTTGGTCGTTCGGTTGCCTAGGTTTCCCAGTCGACGGTTTAGGTTTTAGGGTTTAGGGTTTAGGGTTTAGGGTTTAGGGTCTAAAACCCTAAAGCCCTAAACCCTATACCCAATACCCTGTACCCTGAACCATATACCCTAAACCCGTAGTCATAAGGCTACCCTCCTTCCTACTATTCAATTTTTTTCCCGAGATCCCAAGACAGGAAGGGCAACCGGGCACCACTGGGAACCCTAGTTGTTGTTGACCTGCGATCAACTTCCGGTTTAGAGTTTAGGGTTTAGGGGCTTAGGGGTTAGGGTTTAAGGGTTGAGGGGTTTAGGTTTTAGGGGTGTAGGGATTCGGGTTTAGGGGTTTAGCGGTTTGTGGTTTAGGGTCTAGGGGTTTAGGGTTTAGATGCACATATAGATTGCTGCGGACTGCAACCGGATGCCTGCCATCCAAGCCATTCCTTCCTTCCAACAGCGAGTCCTGTGCGTGCAGCACTGGGTCACAGTAGAGTATGGTTCATATTACTAGTATCCCCATAATAAACCCAAAATATACACTCACCAATATTCACAAGGAGCCCTATCTACACTAAATCCTAAACCCTAAACCTTAACACAACACTTCCCATGCGCTGCGCTTTTTGAGATGAGCTGAGGTCAGAGTAGTGACAAGTGATTGCAGACAGATAGCAAGGGTTTAGGGTTTAGGGTTCCGTTAAAGGGGTCCCCTGTCGGGTTCCTTTAAAGGGGTCTAGAAGGCTACTTAGGGTTTAGGGCTCCTAGAGACTCCCAAAGCCCTTAACTAAGGAATAGACCTTAAACTTAATTTATAATAGGATCCCAAAATATGTTTTTAGGGGTAAACTATAATAGGATCCCAGAATATGATTTTAGGTCTGTTCCTGTATTAACTAAGGGGGTTTTGGAGTCTCTGGGATGTTGGCACAGGTTACAAACAGAAATGCGATCATGTCCTCACCCACCAGGCCCGCCGTAGGCGTAGCAGGAAGGCTGTCCTCTGGCAGGATCAGCTGTGATTTCGCGGTCCCCCCCGCAGTTTGCATGCTGTCTGGACCGCACGGACATGCTAGCCCCCTAAACTCTAAACCCGAAACCCTTTACTCATTCTGCGAGGGCTCCCTAAACCTTAAACCCCAAACCCCAAACCCCAAACCCTAAACCCCAAACCCTAAACCCTAAACCCCAAACCCTAAACCGTTGATTCACGGGCGAAGTGCAACCATCGCTGCCTTCAGCAGCGGCCTCAGCACCTGTCAGCTGCGAAGTCTCTCAAGAGAAAGGACAAGAAGACTGACAAAAAGCCCTAATCCTAGGGTTTAGGACTCCTCAACCCTACCTATCCCCTTACGCGTAAGGTTTAGGGTTTAGGGTTTAGGCTTTAGGGTTCGGGGTTTAGGGTATTCCTGCAAAATCCCTTTTGAATACTAACAGAGCGGGCAGCCAAGGCGCCTGCACGGCCGGACAATGCTCCGTCCAAGGTGACCACCGAAAGCCGTCGTAGACACGAAGTCGGAAGGTGTAGACGGTGCCAATGACCAGACTCAGTTGGGGCTTAGGACTTTTAGGTTTTGGGGGTTTCCGATCGCAAAGCTCGCCAATGCTCAAGCATGCTTCGCAGTCCTGAAGCAAAATTAACAGCCAGCCTCAAGCAAGGTTCGGGGTTTCTTCAAGAAATCTTGGAAGCCAGCTGAAAAAAACATCTGAAGTGCCAAGGGGTGGACGTCTCTCCATCGACTGGCAAATCCTCCAAGCTTGGCAGCCATGGTGGACATCCGATGCTACACTCCAGACGGTCTAGGCTTTACGGTTTAGGCTTTAGGGTTCGTAGGAAAACGCAACACCAACATTTTGCCATGGAGATCCTAGTATAAATCCGAATGCGACTATGAGCCATTGCTGACATCCCAGCACCGACACGACTCTCGGTATCCACGGACCTCAAGTCAAAGCGTGGAAACCCTAAAGCCTAAACCCAGAATTCCAAACCCAAAACCTAAACTGAACCCAAAACCCTAATCCATAGACTCAAAACCCTAAACTGAACCTTTACCCTAATCCATAGACTCAAAAGCCTAAACTCAACCCTGAACTCTCAAAGCCCAAAACCCTTTCCTCCCCGCCTCGCGCCCTTGAAGAAGAATTTGTTCAGGAACTAAATATCCCAGAGAACCCAATACCGCTTAATTAAGGAATATACCTTAAATTATAGGGGCCTTAATATTAGGATTTAAGGTATATTCCTTAATTAAGGGGTCTTGGGTTCTCTGGGTTCGGCTACCAGAACAGCTACCAGTTAGTAGGCATTCAAAGCACAAGTTGGATGTAATAGAACTATAATCACCTACGTTTTAAAGTCCCTAAACACCTAAAGGCCCAAACCGACAAACAAGAACCCAGGTACCCAAAGACTCCATTTGCAAGGAATATACCTTAAATCATACCAGGGATCCTGTTATAATTTACAGTATCTGTCTTAATGAAGGGATTTTGGAGTCTCTAGGAACCCGAGACCCCAAACCCTTAAAGATCCCTTATAGTAGCCTTAAAAGGACCCCTACACCCTAAACCCTAAACCCTAAACCCTAAACCCTAAACCCTAAGGGGTTTTGGAGTCTCCAGGTAGTGGTGTCCCAAGCCACGGCCTTGCGGCAGAAGACGTCGCGACAGCTGCAGGGAGGCTTTGCCTGCTTCTATGCGGGATCTATAAAGGTTCTACACCACGGTTTAGGGTTTAGGGTTCAGGGTTCAGGGTTTAGGGTTTATGGTTTAGGGTTTAGGGTTTAGGGTTCAGGGTTCAGGGTGTAGGGTTTATGGTTTAGGGGGTTGTTGTAGAGGGCTTAGGCCCCTGTATCCTCGACCCGGATCTATAAAGGTTCTACAAGGGTTGTAGAGGGCTTAGGCCCCTGCTTGGAGGATCATGGGGCTTGGTAAGTAAGGTTATAACTACCTGTTTCTGAACGGGATCTATAAAGATTCTGCAAGGGTAGTTCTCTAAATTAGGGTCCCTTTTAGGGTTTAGGGTTGAGGGTTTAGGGTTTCCTTAAAGGGATCGATAAAGGTTCTACAAGGGTAGTTGTCTAAATTAGGGTCCCTTTCAGGGGTCGTTTTATAAGGGTGACGTACTGTAGGGATCCAAAAAGAAACCCTAATTTAGAGAACTACCCATAAAGATTCTACAAGGGTAGTTCTCTAAAATAGGGTCCCTTTTAAGGGGTCTTTTTATAAGAGTGCCGTACTATAGTGGGGATCCAAAAAGGGTCCCTAATTTAGAGAACTACCCATAAAGATTCTACAAGGGTAGTTCTCTAAATTAGGGTCCCGTTTAGGGGTCCTTTTTATAAGGGTGCCGTACTACAGTGGGGATCAAAAAAAAAGGCCCCCTAATTTAGAGAACTATCCATAAAGATTCTACAAGGGTAGTTCTCTAAATTAAGGTCCCTTTTCAGGTCCCAAAAATTGTACGGCACCCTTATAAAAAGGACCCTAAAAAGGACCCTACTTTAGAGAACTACCTACAAGGGTTGTAAAGCCCCTACACCCTAAACCCTTCAACGAACGGGTTAGGGTCTAGGCTTTATACTGGGTTCTACTATCAGGGAAGGCTTAGGTTACAGGGGTAAGATAGGCGATAGGCAGACTTCTTACAGGTGTGCAACAACATCCTTAACGACAAGAAACCCATGGTTAATTTGCTGATGGATTGATCTGACACCCCATCGCACTGCTAATGATGTACTGCCGGGATCACAAATGATACCAGCAATACAAGAAATCTGCGGCAGTAGATAGACTCCAAGATTGGTATACTGATTTAGTTCTCAATCATTCAGCAGCGCTGCTGCGTACGAGCATATTGGACATGCCCATATGTCACGCTCGGGAAACTTACATGGTATAGTATTATTTTCACCTATGCTAGGGTCTCTCCTCTCTGTCGCCACCTCCCTTCATCGCCCGAAAAGAACTAATAAACCTTGAGCACGTAATCCTAAAACCCCAAAACCCTGAACCCTAAACCCGTGGGCTAAGCCCGGCGACCCTAAACCCTAGACCCTAAGCCCAAAGCTAAACCATAGACCCTGTATAGGCCCAAAATCCTAAATATAAACCCAAAGGCCCTCAGAACACAAACCTAGACCCTAAAACCCCAAACCGCTCACTGCCCAAAGCCCCTAAATTGAGGAATATACCTCAAATACTCTTAGGGATCCTATGATACTTTAGGGTATAATCCTTAATCAGGGATCCTATGATAATTTAGGGTATATTCCTTGATTAAGGGTTTTTGGCGTCCCTAGGAACCCTAAACCCAAACCCTTAAAGATCCCTTATCTTAGCTGCCGAGTACCCTGGCCCAAAAAAGTTTAAACTTTTCTTTTTGTAGGGGTTTAATATACCAAAAAAGTTTAAAGTTTACCTATTGGGCTCCTAGGATACTGCAAATAGGGGACCCTAATATAGCACCCTAAATAGTAGGATCCTTAAAAAAAGGACCCCAAAATAAGGCCTAAGTTAAAGATCCCTTATAGTAGCCTTCATGGGCCCCTATAGTCTCTGGGAGGTCTCTCAACCCTAACCCCTAAACCCTAACCCCTAACCCCCAAACCCCTAAACCCTAAACCCTAAACCCTAAACCCTATAACCCCTAAGCCCTAAACCCTAAACACTAAACCGTGGCCGGCCTTGCGGATGTCTTCCCAGGGCTCGGCTTTCTCACGCAGTCGCTTCTCTACCTCCACGGCATGCGGAGCGCGTAGCCTCACAGCGGTGTAGGGTTTAGGCTTTAGGGTTTAGGGTTTAGGCTTTAGGGTTTAGGGTTTATTACCTGGGACTCTAATTACCTACAGTTTTATGGGTTTTACCTGCTGATTAAGGGGTAATGGCTGCTAAAGTGTAGGTAAAGAGAGCTACAGGTTTGTAGTGTCTGTGTTCTGGCCCTTCCCTAAGGTTCCATGTTCCTACATAGTATACACTTAAGCCCTAAAGTCCCCATATAGGAGCCCTTTTAGGCCTCAGTACATACCATAATGGTAATTCCCTACATTAAGGTCCTACGGTCCCTTTTAGGGTCCTTCTGCAAAGGGTGCCGTATTATGACCTAAGAAACAGGACCCTAACTTCGACAACTACCCTCATAGTACCCTTGTCGAAACCCTTATAGATCCTTTTAAGGAGCCCCTGGCACGGACCTTAATTTGGAGAACTACCCAAAGGGCACACGGAACCTTATGCCCTAAACCCTAGACCCTCGCAGAACCATGAATAGAGTAACTACATAACATAGGACATACCATGATCGTAATTTACACCCTTATGGTACCATAACAGAACCATCAAAGGGCCCTTATGTAAATACCATATGGGCCCTAAACCCGAAACCCTCAACCTCTGAGAATCGCACTTTGTCGGATCGTGAGAGCCACTCCATGCGGCAATTTCATGGGCGGCCACCTTGCTGGGTTCGGCATGCACCGGCAGCAACAAATACAGTGTTCAAGGATTGGGTTTTGGGCTTAAAGGGTTAAGAAAAGTGAATTAAGCGGTTTAGGGCTTGGGGGGGCATAATTTCCATGGAGGTCATTCTGGATTTGTAGTCAACTCGCGTTTTGTAGGGTACTCGAGGATGTAATTAGCACTGAAAGGCGCCTCTTCGTCCGTTCAGCTTTACCCAGAGAGCCCAATACCCCTTAACTAGGGAATATACCTTAAATCATAATATTAGGCCCCTTATAATTCAAGGTATATTCCTTAACTAAGGGGTATTGGGCTCTCTGGGCCCATGCACGTCTTCAACAAACTGTAATCAGGAACACCCAAAATAGTGTAGGCAATTATGAAGGCCCCTATATTAACCATATTGCGACCTTTACACTGCTCTGGTGCATTAAATGAAGATGAGCTTTTGACCAAACCAGAAACTGTGCCCGGCATAGCTTCAAAACTGCTTTCGACCTGTCCTAATCATTGGTGAAAAAAGTATAGACTTTTATCTCATAATGGTTCCTTTAAGGAAAGTAATAAAGTATGGTACTCCAAAGCCCAGTTACCATGCCAGGCTGCGTTTCAAAGTTTCCGTATTGAGGTCAGTTTGACACTAAAACCCCAAGCCTTCTCCCCTGAGCCCCAGGGGCTTCGTAGGGTTTAGAATTTAGGCTTTAGGGTTTAGAATTTAGGGTTTCCCTGAGCCTAAATTGTGACGGTTTCTTGGGAGTTAGGATTAGGGGGACCCTTGGGGATATAGACACTCTCAATAAGGTCCCGTTGAAGAGGGCCAGAAGTAGGGTTCAGAAGGGTCCCCTTTAAGGGGTCTCCCTAATACTACCTAGGGTTTCCGGCTCTTTCCGAGTTTGTTTGGCTGCAGGACTTGCTTGGACCTGCTCACGCATGCAAATGCCATGACATGGACTTGAGGGTTCTATAGTAGTGTTCGTAGAAGGTTTCTATAATTTAGGCTTTAGGGTTGAGGGTTCTATAGTAGTGTTCGTAGAAGGGTTCTATACTCGGGCTCCCTGGGTTATATAATAGGGTTCCCGTTATAACAAGGTTATTACAGGTCCGCTGATGCGAACATCTTCCCTGTAGCCGCCCTCCTGGAAGCATTCCTGTCGAATCGTCTTCTCTATCCCGTCTTCCCTTTGTGCATGTCCGGCTTCATACCTTTTTGGAATGGAGCCCTTCTACTGGTTCATTCATTGCTACTTTACGTCTATCGCTGCTCCGCTGGGTTCTTTCCGGTGCGAGCTTGCTCTTTGAGCTTTCTTTAAGGGTCCAAAGGACCCACTACCAAGGTACTTTGGTCGCGGATAGGAGTAATCTAGGTTAAACCCTAAACCCTAAACCATGTGTATGATTACGAGGTACCTGGACCCTTAGAGCTTGGCATGCGCAAGCTGCCCAACCGCATGACGACTCTCTGAGCGGTCGGCCGCAGAATCTTCGAGCACTTCTTGCACCTGGTTAGGGATGAGAGCTTCGGATTTACCCAATACCGCAACACCCTGAATCTCTATCAGGTTTTAGGGGCTTGGGTTTCGGGCTGTCTTCAAACGGGCCAGGCGGTAGGCTGACAGAGTGTAGCAAGGCTTCTGAGACCGACGGACCAAGAACGTCAAGCCAACAGCTGAGGTGGTGGCCGAATTTAGCCAAGACTGCGCAAAGGGCCCGAGTTCCTCTTCGCCTTCCTCGCTGTCAGCCTGTTTGGGGGTTAGGGTTTACCTTGAACTCCAATTACCTACAGTTTTATGGGTTCTACCTACTAATTAAGGGGTAGTGGCTGCTAAACTGTAGGTCAAGAGAGTTACAGGCAGGGCTTCGGATTTTGAGTTTAGAGCTTCACGTTGACGGTCTACTGTTAACATACGAGGAGCTAGGCAAGAAACAACATCCAAGCACTTTGCTGCTATGGGGCCTGGCGCTGAATGGGCTGGAAGCAGTGCTTGCCTCAGACGCGGCTCGTTTTAAGGAGCTTTTCCCTGACGCTGAAATGATAGGCATAGATAGCAGATGCGATGCTTTCATTATTGTGGTAACTTCAACCGAAAACATGTTCCCTAAACTCTAAACCCTAAACCGCGTCAAGCCCTTCAATGTCAAACTCTACCCGGGGCTCTAATTACCTACAGGTTTTATGGGTTCTACCTACTGATTGGAGGGGTAATGGCTGCTAAACTTTAGGTAATGAGAGTTACAGGTATACCCTAAACCCTAAACCCTAAACCCTAAACCCTAAACCCTAAACCCTGTAACCGCAGAACCTTTAAAACTTCAGAGTTCCAAGATACTATCGGGGCCTTCTTAGGGAGGTTTAGGGTTTTAGGGTTTAGGGTTTAGGGTTTTAGGGCTTTAGGGTTTAGGGTTTAGGGTTTAGGGTTTAGGGTTTTAGGGCTTAGGGTTTTAAGAATAGGATCTGGGAGGTAGGTTTGGGGTTTAGGGTGGGTAGAATAGGATCAGGGAGGCATGTCTGTTTTTGTTTCACTATAGGGTCTGGGTTCGAAAAAGTATATCTACACGGGCTTCATGGGTAGTAATAAGTAGGGTTATAAGTAGGATAACTATAGTTATAGCCCATATTAATGGACTTATAGCCCAACTTGTAACTACCCACGAACCTCCAAGTAGTGCTTTGTGGCATATTACAGGCACAAATAGACAGGGACTACAAGCGGATGCCCTTCCTAATTGCTGACTTCTTGGAGGTTCATGGGACGTAGTCAGTACCGTTACAAGTACCTCAACTGGGCTCATGACGAATTGCATAACTCCAGTTCCCTTATTTATCACCCTAGTTACTAAGTCCCGTTAGCCTTTGAGTAGACTGCAGACCCTAACCTAAACCCTTAAACGAAAACCCTAGCGTAGAACCCTACAGTATCCTTAAAAGGTACCTTAAACCCCCCATGATCCGTTAAGTAATGCCGACGTCCATTTTCCATGGAGCCAAGTTGCAGTAGTAGGGCGACTCGTCCCTGATCACTCCACCCTTGCGAGCAGTGCAGGTTGGCATTCCCTAAACCCCAAACCCTAAACCGCTAAATCCTAAACTCTAAGCCCCTAAACCGCTAAATCCTAAACCCCAAACCCCTAAACCCAAAATCCTTAAACCCTAAATCCCTAAACCCTAAATCCCTAAACCCTGAATCCCTAAACCCTAAACCCCTAAACCCTAAAACCCTAAACCCTTTGCGGGCTCAGGGGTTTTCAGGCGTTGGAGCTTGGCACTCAGGCAATCTGGGGCTCAGGATTTGTGGGTTTGGTGTAGGGTCGCAGGGTTTAGGGTTAAGGGTATTATAGGGTTTAGGGTTTTAGGGTTTGGGGTTTAGGAAGTTATTATAGGGTTTAGGGTACAAGGCTTCCTTAGAGACTCCAAAACCCCAAAACGAAAGAGTTTGCCTTAAATGATAATAGGATCCCTAATATGATTTAAGGTATATTCGAATTTCTAGGTTCTGGGGTCATATAGGGGCCCCGAAACATTGATAATCGTTTTCCCATGTTGTCCCTTTTACGTCTAACTCACATATATAAGATATCCCAAACCCTCGTCTAAGTCCTAGGGCCCCTAAACTAAACCCATTTCAAACCTTGAGAAAGAACCCTAAACCTTAAACCCTAAACCGAAAGCTCTAGAAAGATCCTTGAGAGATCCCTATTCTGCGGAATCTTGCTATAGCATGGGACTTAGTAACTCGGGTTATAAGAACCCTAAGTGGAGTGATAAGTAGTTACAAGTATAGTTACCTTATTTATAACCCTAGTTACTAAGTCCCATGATCCTCCAAGTATGGGTGCTTCTCTGCCCTTTTGGGGGTCCTGTTCATAAGTGTGCCGTACTATATTGGGGGCCTCGAAAGGGACCTGAATTTGGAGAACTACCCAAACCGCATTCCTTACTTCCCCAATCCAGGGAAATCAGAGGTTAAACTTTCTGATTACTACTAAACCCTAAACCCCAAACCCTAAACCCAAAAAGTTTAAAGGTTGGGTATTGGGGAACCAGCCCAAAAAGCTTAAAGCTTGGGAATTGGGGGAACTAAGATTTCTGCATTGTGGGAGTGCTGGGTATCGGGTCTTCCGGCTCTCCGCAAGGTCAAGCAGTGTAAGGTTCGATGTATGGGCCCCGAATATGGAGGGGTTAGGGGTTTAGGGGTTAGGGGTTTAGGGGTTTAGGGGTTTAGGGCTTAGGGGTTTAGGGTTTAGGGTTTAGGGGCTCAGGGTTTAGGGTTAGGGTTTTAGGGTTTATCTAAGGTTAGATGTATGGGCCCCGAATATGGACCCCTAGGCCTTGCTACATCTGGGGTATATAGTAGGTGTATACGGATCCCAAACCCTAAACCCGAAACCCTAAACCCAGGGTTAGGGGCCCATACTAGGGGCCCAGGGTTTCGACCTTAGAAGCACTGCAGCAATCAGCCCACCATGTTGTGGCCTGGTTTAGGGTTTAGGGTTTTAGGGTTTAGGGTATTACAGGGTTTAGGGTTTTAGGGTTTAGGGTATTACAGGGTTGAGGGTATTGAAGGGTTTAGGGTATTACAGGGTTGAGGGTATTGAAGGGTTTAGGGTATTACAGGGTTTAGGGTATTGAAGGGTGTAGGGTTT
>CAJNDV010033051.1:4382-28091 GCA_905221635.1 Symbiodinium sp. CCMP2456
TAAACCCTAAACCCTAAACCTGGAAGTCCAAGAGTTCGGGGCACCTCCGGGGAAGCTTGGAAGTAGAGTCGTCGTCCCTCCCGGCGCTTTCGAGGTGTGCGGGCGCCCCTTGGGTCTTCTCTGGTTGGGGATCTACGCTGGTATGGTGTTAGGTTTAGGGTTTAGGGTTTGGGGTTTGGGGTTTAGGGTTTGGGGTTTAGGGTTTAGGGTTTAGGGTTTAGGGTTTAGGGCTTCTGGGCTTTAGGGTTTGGGGGCTGAGGACTTGGGGCGTGTTTTGAGGAGGTCAGATTTTTGGACCCTAAACCTTAAACCCGTTTAGGGTTCATTTCGGTGCGTGTGTTTGGGCCTGAGGTTTTGGGATGTCGGGTTAGGTTTCAGGGACCAGGTGTCAGTGCGCAGGTTTCTGAAAGCAGAGACTATCGAACCGCAGGGGTTTTCGACAGATATTTGGCTTAGGGTTCAGGGGTATTGGTTTAGGGTTTAACGTTTAGGGATTACGGGGTTTAGGGTTTACTGTTTTTTCAAAGTTTGACTCGCTTCCGCAGCTTTTTAAGCTCGGTCTGCCGCTGCATCCGAACTCGATCAAACACTCCAAGCACCATGGCCCGGCTCGGAGTGTCAAGCCAAACTGCCTGATGGACCATTCTGCTTGCTCAGGCCAGTCTCAGCAGAGGAGCAGAAGACGATGTTCGTCACACGGTTCTCGCGACATGTTGACACACTTGTCGGCTGGATCGAGGCACCATCGAGATTCAAATGTGTTTTCCCTGGTTCGCCGTCTCAACTGTGGGGACTGCCACCGGCCATTCTGGCGTCCTTGGAGACCAAGCTTCGCTTCGAGCATGGATTCTGTGCGCTTCAAGTCTTGCTCCAAAATATTTCACAGGTCCGACCTTTCGCAACGCTTTGCCCAAGAAGCAGTGTTGCCTTCGTGCGTCCATTCTGTCAAAGTTTGAGCGGTGGTCTTGAGCAGTGCGGCTTTGATGGGCACAGTTTCCAGGTCTAGAAAGCGGCTGACTTTGTCATTGAGCTGCTTCTTCCCCCTTCAGTAACGCAACCAAGCCGGCAGCGCGTATTTGGACAGCGTGGAACGGTGGGAGTTGCAAATGATGTCCCCGCGCGTGAGGGGGCCACCAATCCTTCATACAGTGTCCGTGAAAGAAGAGATAATTCAGGCAAGCCGAGGCGCCAGCTCTTTGTCATCCGCATTTTTAGTGCAGACCGAATAAGACTTTTCTTGACAACTCCGTGGGCCATCTGAGCATGAAAAACTGAAAGAAAAGCAAGTCTCCACGAGAAACAGCCTTCCGCCGCAAAGCGCTGAAAATTCAGCTAAAGGAAGCCAACAAAAACCTCAGAAACGAGGTGCCTGCTCGCGAATTTCTGTGTGTACAGATGGGGGTAGATGATGTTTTCTTTTTGCATGAAATCCTCGCAGGTGCGCCGCCGGAGGCGCCTGGTAATTCGGGCTCAAGGACTTTGCCAAGAAGACCTAGTGTGGCTGTTACGCCGCGCAGAAGATCGCAACACTGAGCAGAACCGCAACCAGGCTGAGAACGACCGTGCTGACCAGGACCGCAACAACAACGGTGGGCAGGACCGCAACAACGCTGAGAACTCCGTAGGCTAGGCTGTGAGATCAAACTTGATACGACGCCAAATTCGTACAGTTCATAGGCCTTTCTTCAAAGGCCGCAGCCCAAACCCGAAGAGAAGTGTGGTTTAGGGTTTAGGGTTTGGGGTGCAGGCCGAAACAAAACCCTAAACCCTAAACCCGAAACCCTAAACCCTAAACCTCATGCAAACCTCTGAGCCGGTAACTCTGAACCCTCAAATCCTCAACCCTAAACTGTAAGGCCCCCTTAGAAGCCCTGAAGCTTTGCAGCTGTTCTGAGCCCCCAACCCTAACATCCCTAAAGGCCCTAAAGACTCCCTAAAGGCCCCAAAGGCCCGAAAGGCCCTAAACCCGAAACCTCAGCGACTTCCTTCTTTTTTTGTAGAGGTATGGGGCGATCCATTGTCGGCCTTCGCGGAGAAAGGCGCGTGTGCTACGGCTTCGGGCTTATAGGGTTTTGGGGAAGTCGGTTGAGAAAAAAACAGTAGCAGCAACCTGGAACCAGCGGGCTGAACACCAGGGTTTTGGGGTTTAGGGTTTAGGGCAGTTTAGGGTTTGGGGGTTTAGGGTTTAGGGTTTAGGGCCGTTTAGGGTTTAGGATTTACTGCAAATCTTTCAGCTCTTGGCTTACTTGGGGTTCATGGTTTTCGGGTTTATGGCTACTTGTTCGGCATTCCCGAGAACCAGATCGCCCAGGGCACTCAAGCCCAAATCCCGAACCCAGCATCCGAAGCGCCCAACCACCCAAATAAAATGCCCCACCCCGAACCCAAGCCACCCCACCCCTGAACCCTAAACTCCTAAACCTTAAGCCGCCCCAACACCCGGGGTCCCCAGACCTCAAAACCTCCACAAGTGCTGGATCCCAGAGTTGACTTTCCCGATCGTTTGACCTCCGAATCGACCACGCAGGAGGGTTGACTCCGTCCGAGTCAAACGGCCGCTTGGACAACCCTAAACCCCTATCCCAAAACCCCAAAACCCCAAAACCCCAAAACCCCAAAACCCCTAAACCCCTAAACCCCTAAACCCCTAAACTCTAAACCCTGTGGTGGGGTGGCTTAGGGGGATTGGAAGGCTCTGTAACGCATTCGAGATTCTAGAAGGTCTAAAAAGCGTTCCATAAAGGGGCCTCAAAGCTCCTTGAAGGGTCCCAAAAAGGTTTCGTAAGAGGTTCATGTAAGGGTTCCAATAAGGCCATAAGGGTGCTCAAAGGGCTCTATTACGGTTCCTATAAGCGTTATGTAAAGTTTCCGTAAGAGTTCTTTGTCGGTTCCCTCACAGGCTTTTGGTCCAAACAAGCTTGAATAAACCCTAAAACCCTAAACCCTAAACCCTGAACCCTAAACCCCTAAACCTTCTATTGCTTCGGGGTACAGAAGAGCCAGGGTGGAGCGAAAACGGGGCCCTTGGCCTTCAAGAGAAGAGTCATTTAATTTACTATTGTTGTCAGTTTTGTTGCTATCGCGATTTTTCAATGGCGGCAATATTGGCGTCTATGATTATCGAATTTTGTTTATTGTTGCCATTCGTATGAATGTGTTTCTGATGATTATTCGTATTCATACTAGTATTGGTATTCGGATTAGTATTAGTATAAGTTTGGGCAGTAGCATTCGCATTCGCAGTAGCAGTAGCATTAGAGGTATAGCAGTAGGATTAGTGTAAGTACTGATGATTGTAAGTACCAGTATTGGCGTTGTATTAGCATTAGTAGTTGTGTTTGTAATGGTTTCATTCAATGTTAGTATCATTGCTGTTCTTCTTGTTGTTGCTGCTTCTGTTATGGTTGTGACTATCATTATCGTTATGATTTCTTCTTCTCTTATTAGGTCAGTGGTGTTACTCGGCGTTCTTTCGATTTTATGAGGTTTCCTCCCGACTGATGTCAGACTTTAACGCTTAAGCTGTTAGGCCCTATCGCTGAACTCATGAGCCCATCCCAAGACTGTGTCAAAGCCTAAATCCAAAGTGCCCTTAAGTCCTAAGCTCTTCAACCCCCAAGCCCTTACCTGACCCCTAAACCCGTACCCCAAGCATGAAGACGTAATGTTCTACAGTGTTCATCCCTAAACAGACCCTAAAACCTAAACCTCGAACCCTAAATCCTGAACCCTAAACCCTGCACCCCATAAGTCCTCAGCCGAAGACGCCCAGGTTGTGCTCGAATGCTAACCTGGCACGGCGACTACACGATCGACTTGATCGGACGGGAAGGGGCCTTGCTTTTCGGGTTTAGGGTTTAGTATGGTTTAGTAGGGTTCAGCTTTAAACCCCAAGCCCGACATGAGTTTTTGGGTTTTAGCGCCTTTTTGGGCTTTGAGGGCTTGAGGCTTCGGGGTTCCGGGCTTACGTTTGAGGGCTTCCCAGGATTTCGGTGCTTGGGGCCCTTCCTTCATGCGTTTGGGGGTGGCTGTCAGTCTTAATTCGGTTTATGAGAGGCCGGTGGCTTGGAGTCCGAATCGCCGGTGTTTCAGAAGAGCCACGGTTTCGGGTTTGGGGTTCAGAATTCCATCCTTTCTTCAGCTTGCTGATGTAGTGAGACTAGAACATGCAAGCGCTGGATCATGCGCCCGTCTTATAGGGGTCGGAATACGAAATGAGAGCACGTCTTGTTGGGGTTCCTCAATATAATGATACCGTAACATACCCCGCAACACATAATGCGCTTCAGCATGTACTCCTTCAGCACGAATGCCCTCGGCCCGAAACCGTAACCGGAAAATCCGCGAGGAGGCATCGGGATGACGGTCGACATCAGCGGAAATCCTTACAAAGACGCGAAGAGCCAGTACAGCACCATCAAGCTACCCCGGCGCCATTTTTTTTCGGGTTGGAGGGCTTGGGTTCAGTAGGGCTTTAGGGCTTCGTGTTGGTGTGGTTGGCTTTGGGAGTGTGTGGATGTAGGCCTGAGAACAGTGGGGCTCTGATTGTTGTCTGCATAGCGCAATGTTTCCAGCAGCAGCTCGGATTTCAGACGTTTTCTAGGGCTGGAGCATGCTGAACCCGTGGCTCGATACATATCCAGGCAGTTCCGCGTGTGCCTTTTTCAGAATGTTTGCTTGTTCTCCTGTAGAACCGACCCCTGTGCAATCTTCATGGACATTTGTAGAACCCCAATAGGCCCCTTATCGAAAGTGCCCCTTGCATTTTGCTTGGCAGTTTTTGCAAACTCCGAGAGATCCGGCGGCGTGTCGCAATCCTGATGTCCTTGGGAGCTACTGCAGTTGCGGTGGCCATGTTAGTTGTTGCGATGCAGGTAACGTCAATGACTACAATGAGTAGCAATTTGTGTTGGATATGTGTTTTCAAGATGAGGTTGCTTATGAAGAAGGGCAACACAGGCGTGGCGCTTCGAGGCGCATGAACAGTAGAAGACTCGCCCCGTGCCCCACCCTCCTCGGCAAAGGCAGCCTCTGGAGCAGCCAAGGTTTACCCGCAGGTACAGGAACAGCCCGATGGCCAAAAAGCTGAAGGACCGGGGGATTCCTCGATCGGGGATCTTTGATGCAATCTGGCCAAAAAAAAGGGGGCACCTTGTTTGGGTTTTTTTAAAATATGGATCCTACTATTCAGGGTACTATACTAGGGTCCCCTATTTTCGGGAAACCCTCATATGAGACCTCATCACTACCATCTCCAGCTCCGACGAACAGGAGGCATTGACAAGCCGTGCGAATTCTACCGCTGCCACCTGCTCCCGCTTGCAGGAGTATACTGTCTTGAATTGTACTATGTTAGACTTTTTTACATTATACTACAATGTATACTACATTATCTCATATCATTGCGTATTCTGATATTTTTTGAGAGTATAGTATCGTATGGTATGGTATACCATATTATAATATATTTTGATGTTATATTATATACTATTACATAGTGCAATATTATTTGCTATACTGGTATATTGTATTGCATATATGATTTTCCTACTATGATACTATCTTGTATGATATTTTTCTACACCATACTGTATCATGTTATTTTTCATAGGCTATTATATTAAGAGGTTGTGTGTTCGATGATTAATTATGTGGTCTTTTTATGTTCCGTTATGTTAGGTTATGTTATATTATATCTCTGAGGTATGTTGTTATGCAGTACTACATTACTCATTCCGCTGAATTCAGGAGGCGCTGCGTTGGGCAAGTGATCCTCGACTCGTGGATTCAGACGACGCATCTTGACCCTCATAAGCGGGATTAAGGGTCATGGCGGTAAACCCTAAGCCCTAAACCCCTAAATCCTAAACCCTAAACCTGATTAAGGGTCATGGCGTGCAGGAGTTTCGGAATTTAGGGTGCTGTGGAACTGTGGCCTCGGCTTCTTCCGGAGGGTTTAGGGTTTAGGGTTTAGGGTTTAGGGTTTAGGGTTTAGGGTTTAGGGTTTGGGGATCTCCAAGTCCGAAATCCAAACGATACAAAACCAGACTGTGGATTCTGGATTCTGTTGACGGACTCGTGTCGTAGTTAAGTCAGAAGGACGTCGAAGTTGAATAAGGAGTCAGATCTCAAAGGGCCCACAGCCCTGGAACTCTAGACGTCTTGGGGCTTCGTACTGTTCTTCGGGCCCCCTCCCCGGCTTCATGCACAGGGCAAGCAGGGTTATCCTAAACTCTAAGCCCTGAGCCGCAGGATCTGTAAATGGACAAGCAGGGCTGCTTTAAACTTGAGGCTCCCCCTCAGGTACCTACGCCCCCGAAACCTAAAGCCTATCGACAAGCTAAATGCCGAGCAACCCTTGAACATACAAAAAGTGAGCAGAACCCTTTCATGGACCAACCAGCCAAGCAAACGTTAAGTGTTTCCACGTATTTTCCATGCAGGCGCCCACATGAGAAGCAACATCGACTTGATGCCCCCAGTTCCCCTAAACCCTAAACCGTAAACTGGGAATGGCCCCAGGAAACGCTAATTACCAGCGCCTCGTGAAGTCACAAGCGCCAGCGCTAAAATAAAAGTGTCTATGCCCTTCGGGCGAAAGCAAGGCATCACCCTTAGTCCTACAACTTGCGCCTCGAACCCTAAACGAAACCTTAAACCCTAAACCCTAAACCCTGAACCCTATAAGCCCTAAGTCCTACTAAATAGGTAAGACCCCGATTCAGACCCGAAGCCCTAAACCCTAAACCCTAAACCCTAAACCCTAAATAGGTAAGATCCCCATTCCCACCCCAAATCCTCCCATAAGGACGAGGAGGTGATTCGCTCCAACTCCGAGGCGCCGGGATGAGACTGGGGCATCTTCGTGTTTCGGATTTAGGGTTTGGGGTTTCGGGTTTAGGGTTTAGGGTTTAGGGTTTAGGGTTTAGGGTTTCGGATCTCGGGGTTAGGGCTCCGCGTCTACAGCCCCGGGATGCTGTGGGCTTAGGTTTTTTTTTGGGGGGGGGGCTAAGGGTTTGATGGGGTTTAAGATGAAGGGGTGTTTGAGGCATCGGGCTCTGGGATTAGCATTCGGGTCTTGGGGGAAGAAAAAGAATTGTGGCTTAGTCAGGCTGTTGAGACTGGGAGCTACGGTTGTCAGGAGGCTTTGGAGGTACTGAGGTGTTGTGCGGGTGAGCTGCAGTCCCCGAATAGGAGAATTATGGGAGGAAAGGGTAGGTATGCTGTAATGGGACTCTATGTTCAAGGTGGCCTTAATGGACTCACGAAGTTCGGTAGTGACAACGACTTGTTGGTCAGGTACTTGAACAAGTTTGTTGTCGCCCAGGGTTTAGCTCATTCCTACACTACATTGTACCTATCTCTAAACACCTCAGCCCCTTTGCATAAGGATGCCCGAAACGAATCAGGGGTTCCTGTATGGATCGTTGCTTTGGGCGAGTTTCGAGGCGGTGGTCTCTGGATTGAAGGTGAGGACGGTCAAGGTCCTGTACTTAAGGTGGTGCCTGGAGGGGAAATGCGTTCCGGTTGGGTCCGCAACATACGTAATGAACCATATGTCTTTCAGGGTTCTCGTTGGCACTGTACTGAACCCTGGTGTGGAAGGGATCGATGGGTGATTGCTGCGTATGTACCTCGTGGTGCTAGGAAGGTTCTTGGTCAGTACTCCCAAGGGTTGAGGGATTTGGGATTTAATATAGATGGCCTGGCTTCTGAAACTGAGGTAGAAGAGGTCACGATTTCGAATTGTAAGGAGGCTTTGGTATCGCTTGCCGAAGTTTCCAATCTGAAACATGTTTGTGCCTCCCATGATCAGAGTGACCTTGAGTGTGCTGAAGAGTGCGCGTGGGATGTTGAGTTCCCCTGCGAAGTCTTGGTGGATGAGTGGCAGCCGGAGGCTGTTCAAACCCACCGGGCATCAGCGCGTTTGTGTAAGGCTTTCTCCAAGGAACTTAGTGGTTGTGGGGATGGTCGGTGTTATTCTGGGTTTAGGGTTTAGGGTTTAGGGTTTAGGGTTTTGGGTTGTTTCAGCAGCTGCGGGCCGCTGAGCAACAGCGTGAGTGGTATGAAGGCTTATGGTGGGATGATTACTTTTCTGAAGGGAGTCCTATTCTACGGTCTTTAAGGACGGACGTTCCTTTGAATAGTGATGAACCCACTTGCGCGGCCGAAACTACAAACCCAACCCCCCGAACCCTCCAAATTCCCGCCCCCTAAACCCTAAACCCTATTCTGAAGAACTTCCAAACTTGTTCGAGCCGACAGAGCGAGAATCGTACGCCGTAAGCCCAAAGCAAGAACTCACACGGCTGACCCAGCCCGAGAATCCTAAAGTCCAAAACCCTCAACCTTAAACCACCCCAGGGGTTTAGGGTTTTAGGGTTTAGAGTTTGGCGTTTAGTTTTGGGGTTTAGGGTTTGGGGTTTGGGGTTTGGGGTTTAGGGTTAGGGTGAAACCCTGCGACATACTCGACCCTTAAACCCCAGACCTGCTCGCTCTCAATCATAAACCAGAAGCCCTTTAGGGTTTAGGGTTTGGGGTTTAGGGTTTAGGGGTTTGGGGTTAGGGTTTAGGGTTTGGGGTTTGGGGTTTAGGGTTTAGGGGTGAGGGTTTAGGGTTTAGGGTTTCGGAACCCTCAACATAACACCCGGAAGCCCCCACAACCCTAAACACCCGAGCTGACCCAGCTGGCGGAAGTCTTCTGCGCGCTCCCCGAAAGCGAGTTCGAAGAGTTCTGCAATCTGGTCTCCGAGGGTGGCCCCACGGAGCTTAGTGGCGCTTCCAGTTTTGGTCTTGAGTTTAGGGTTTAGGGTTTAGGGAGTTTGGGGTTTAAGGTCGTATATGTTCTTGTGTCAGAGGGGGGATTTACAGGATTGTAGGGCGGCGGGTTTGGTAGGGATTCAGATCAACACTTCTTTGCGAAAGCGACACGAGGTTCGTAACTTAGCACATGTTATAAGGGTTCCTTCTGCCGGGGCTTCGGGGTTAGGGGTCCGATCGCGAGTTGGGGTTGCGGACGGCGATACAGAGGTCGCGTCATAGTTCCTAAAGCAAGTATACCATAACATATATGCCAAAACAATATTCTCAGCATTACGGCCAAATGTTGCAGTTGATGCTTTTCACAGGGGTGCGGTGCAGTCGGGTGTTTTGCGGGGTACTTCGGGTTCTTGGCTAGTGTTATTTCCTCCGCATTTGAGGCTTCCTGAATCCTTGGTAGGGCGAAATCTGGTGCAGGCTTGTTCATGATGAATTTTGTTCAAAACCCTAAACCCTAAACCCGAAACTCAGTCCGTGCCGTTACGAGCTTGGGGTCGTTCATCAGTTTCGCGGCGGGCGTTTGTTTGCGAAGCTTCTCCAGTTGAACCCCAAAGCCCAAGCCCTGAATTCTGGATTCTCGACCCTTAAAAACCCAAAAACCCTAAACTTTAGGGTTTAGGGTTTAGGGTTTAGGGTCCTAAACCTTTAAAAACCCAAATCCCAAACTCTAAACCCCTGAAATCGAGTGCACCTGAAAGTTTCGAGGCTCCATCGACACCATGTGTAGCGATGAGGCTGGCGAGTGTATCAATCCATGGCTTTATCCTTCGGGTTTAGGGTTTAGGGTTTAGGGTTTAGGGTTTAGGGTTTAGGGGTTTAGGGTTTAGGGCTTAGGGTTCAGGGGTTTCAAGGAAGTGACTCCTTTCTTGCTTCCACCCAAGGTCGCTGCAGTCAGATCAGTTGGGGCTTCAACGTAGGCTTCGGAATGAGTGTTCTACCGGATGGCGGAGCTCTCAGTGGAGTGGGCGGCGATACAGTATAAGCAAATGCATGTTTCCGATGCAGGCAGGGATAGGCAACGATGCATAGTTATGAGTATAGCAATAGAACCAACTCACATGCAGATATCATAGCAGCCACAGAACTGAGGCCATCGTGCCAGAGCAGGCATTACTTGTTGAAAAGCTGACGATGCAAGCAAGGACATCAGAAGAGGGACAAGCTCAGAACGATTGGAAGTTCACAAGCCCGAAACCCTGTGCCCTAAACCTTAAACCCTAACCCTTAACCCCAAACCCCAAAGCCAAAGGCTTAAACCCTAAGCAGTCCAAACAACGCCCAAAACCCCGACACCCCGCAGCCCCGAAGCGCTGAAGGACATCTTCTGGGACACGCGGACGATAACCACGACGGACGCCGGCCTAAACCTTCAAACCTTAAACCCTAAACCCCAGCCCCTAAAAGCCGCTACACCCTAAACCCCTAAATCCCAAAACCCTGAACCCAAAACTAAACCTCAAACCCTAAGCTCAGTTTTGTGGCTCCCTTTTAGGGTTTTTCAGAGTTTGGTTTAGTATTGAGGGTTTGGGGTTAAAGGTCTCTCGATTCGACGTAGTTTCGGCTGGTCCGGCTTTCAAGCATACTAATGGATATGTATCTCTCTCTCTCTCTGTATATATATATATATCTATATCTATGTCTACATCTATACACATATATACATATACATATATATATATATATGTATATATATCTTTAGATACACCTCTACCTATATATACACACATATATTGGTATACCAGGCCCGAGCCCGAACAGCACTCGTGCGATTGCTAGCGCCCGCGCTCCACCGCGACTCCTCGTGTGCTGTGGCCTGAAGTGCTTGGCATCAAAATGTCGGTTTGCATGTGTGTTTAAAGCTTACTCGCAGGGTGCCAACTCCAATTTAGAGGGAGCCTGACACCATTGTTGCAGGTCCGAAGGAGTCATGCCGCAATATAGAAGCCTGCATAAGGGCGATACTCTTCTGTAGGGTTGTCCGACAGAAGAGTGGAAGCCAGTGTAAACTGTGGAATTCCCAGAGGAGATGAACAAAGGAAACAAGGACAACAGAAAAGCAAATGAGCATCAAGCAATCAACAACGACAGCCAATCCGCCTTCTGGCGCAGGGAGGGTGAGGGGGGGAGCTGGCCGTGGGATGGGCGAGTGCTGTTTTTGAAATTTGGGTTTGCCGTGGTAGAAGCCAATAAACCACACATGTACATGAGCAGCCAAGGCTGAGCAACCAACAACTACACAACAACAAGCCTCGGGGGCGCTGTTGGTTGTGTTCATTTTTTTGTTGTGTTTTCGTTTTTCGCCTTTGTGCAGAGTTCAGATATTGCTGCTTTTTTTTTTTTTTGAGTTTTCTGATCTTTTCGAGATATCCTGGAGATTATATGCCTCCATTTTAACATAGGGTTTGGGATTTAGTGGCCGGGCGCCCGGCATTTTCTACCCTCGCTGTGAAGCCCTTCAGAAGCGCACGCCTAATCTGCGAAGCCCAACCCCCCTACGCAATGTCAACCTTCAGATGCCCAGGAAAAGACGGTGGTTGAGTCAACTGACGAGGAGAACTTGCTGGAAACTATGCGTTCAGCATGCCGTGTCAGGTTTTCAGGAGGAAATGGTGCCCAGAAGGCCACACCGCCTCGAACCGAAAAAGCAGCGCCTGCAGCAGCAAAAGAGCCCTCAAACCTGTACCTTCGGACTTAATAACTTAGAGCTCGGAGAGTCACGGCCCGGAATACGTAGGATTGGTAGGAATTGGTGTAAGAAAACCGGAGCAGCCGTGAAGGAGATGGCCACCACGACGGACACTCGGCGGTGAATTCCGGGATTTTTGGAGGCTTCAGAGCACGGATTAGTACTACTGTCATTGGCATTGTGATTGCTATTCTTTTTATTGTTATCATTGTAACTATTGCTATGGTTATAGTTTTAAGTATTCCTGTTGGTATTTAGGCTTTTCATACCAATGCCACAGGTTGATGTGTCGAGTTGGCATCGAATGTCGAAGGGCTGGAGGTTTGCCGTGTGGAGTTTGCACCTTTCAAGTCCTAAGTCCTAAGCCCTAAATCCTAAACCCTAAACAAGCTTTGGGGATTTTCGGAATAGGGCCTCAGCCGACTGCAAGGTGCGACTGAAGTAGTGTCAGCGTGCTGGGTCGGTCGGCTTGCTTTACGTCGGAATCATGAATATTGGTTGTAGTCCCTTGTACTTATATACTTATAGCATAACATTCCCGAAAACTTCATTTAACACTTAAGGCCCTACACCAGGTTTGGCCGCAATCCCTGTAGCATGAAGCGCTTCAAGTGTAGATTCTAAACACTGCCAGCCTTAAGCCCAAAGCTCACCCCCTCATGGTACCCCTTGCAGCATCCCTCATGGGACCCCGGGCCTCAATCCAGGGAGCGCTGCAACTGCAACAGAAAAGCACAAAATCACAACAAGCACCGACAACAATAAACCTGGTGGCACGGTGGTAAGAAGCAAAAGAAAGCACAACAAACGCAATCGACAAAACACCACGCCTCGGGGCGTTTTCATTTTTGAGGGTTCTCTCCTTGTGTTTTCACTCGTTGCCTGGTTTCAGAGTTCATACGTTGCTGGTTGCTTTCTCCGTTTTTATTGGGTTTTTTGATCTTTTCGAGTTATAGCTGGAGATTTTCTGCCTCCATTGAAGTATAGGGTTTGGCCCCGCGCCCCGCCATTTTCTACCCTCGCCGTGAAGCCCTCCAGAAGCGCGCACCTGCAAAGCTCAACTCCCCCTACGCACTGCCAACCTTCAGCTGCCCAGGAAGAGACGGAGGTTGAGCCAACTGACGAGGAGAACTTGCTGGAAAAATATGCGTTCAGCATGCCGTGTCAGGTTTTCAGGAGGAAATGGTGCCCAGAAGGCCACACCGCCTCGAACCGAAAAAGCAGCGCCTGCAGCAGCAAAAGAGCCCTCAAACCTGTACCTTCGGACTTAGTAACTTAGAGCTCGGAGAGTCACGGCCCGGAATACGTAGGATTGGTAGGATTTGGTGTAAGAAAGCCGGAGCAGCCGTGAAGGAGATGGCCACCACGACGGACACTTGGCGGTGATTTCCCCGATTGTTGGAGGCTTCAGAGCACGGGTTATCATTACTGTCATTGGCATTGTTATTGCTATTCTTTTTATTGCTATCATTGTAACTATTGCTATGGTTATAGTTTTAAGTATTCCTGTTGGTATTAGGCTTTTCATACCAATGCCACAGGTGGATTTGTCGAGTTGGCATCGAATGTTGAAGGGCTGGAGGTTTGCCGTGCGGAGTTTGCACCTTTCAGGCTCAAGTCCTAAGTCCTAAATCCTAAACCCTAAACAAGCTTTGGGGATTTTCGGAATAGGGCCTCAGCCGACTGCAAGGTGCGACTGAAGTAGTGTCAGCGTGCTGGGTCGGTCGGCTTGCTTTACGTCGGAGTCATGAATATTGGTTGTAGTCCCTTGTACTTATATACTTATAGCATAACATTCCCGAAAACTTCATTTTAACACTTAAGGCCCTACACCAGGTTTGGCCGCAATCCTGTAGCATGAAGCGCTTCAAGTGTAGATTCGAAACACTGCCAGCCTTAAGCCCAAAGCTCACCCCCTCATGGTACCCCTTGCAGCATCCCTCATGGGACCCCGGGCCTCAATCCAGGGAGCGCTGCAACTGCAACAGAAAAGCACAAAATCACAACAAGCACCGACAACAATAAACCTGGTGGCACGGTGGTAAGAAGCAAAAGAAAGCACAACAAACGCAATCGACAAAACACCACGCCTCGGGGCGTTTTCATTTTTGAGGGTTCTCTCCTTGTGTTTTCACTCGTTGCCTGGGTTCAGAGTTCATACGTTGCTGGTTGCTTTCTCCGTTTTTGTTGGGCTTTCTGATCTTCTCGAGTTATACCTGGAGATGATATGCCTCCATTGAAACATTGGGTTTGGCCCCGCGCCCGCCATTTTCTACCCTCGCTGTGAAGCCCTTCAGAAGCGCACGCCTAATCTGCGAAGCCCAACCCCCCTACGCAATGTCAACCTTCAGATGCCCAGGAAAAGACGGAGGTTGAGCCAACTGACGAGGAGAACTTGCTGGAAACTATGCGTTCAGCATGCCGTGTCAGGTTTTCAGGAGGAAATGGTGCCCAGAAGGCCACACCACCTCGAACCGAAAAAGCAGCGCCTGCAGCAGCAAAAGAGCCCTCAAACCTGTACCTTCGGACTTAGTAACTTAGAGCTCGGAGAGTCACGGCCCGGAATACGTAGGATTGGTAGGATTTGGTGTAAGAAAGCCTAGCAGCCGTGAAGGAGATGGCCACCACGACGGACACTCGGCGGGTGAGTTTTTTTGGGGGGTTTTGGAGGTTGCAGAGCACGGGCTATCACTACTGTCATTGGCGCTGTGATTGTTATTCTTTCTATTGCTATCATTGTAACCATTGCTATGGTTTTACTTTTAAGTATTCCTGTTGGTATTAAGCTTTTCATACCGATGCCACAGGTTGATTTGTCGAGTTGGCATCGAGTCTTGAAGGGCGGGTAGGTAACTTTGAAGTTTTTTTGGTACCATAAGGCCTTTAGACTCCCAAGTGCCCCTTGCATACCGGACAAGTAAGAACCGTAGACCCTAAGCCCTAAACCCCTAAACCCCTAAACCCTAAACCCTAAACCCTAAACCTGCCGTAAACCCTAAGCCCTTACTTCCAATGCTGAGGCTGCTGAAGACGTGGGAGACTCGACGACCGCGACGGAGGCTCGGCCACTCGGAGGTTTGGGTGCTGCTGCTCTGGGCCGTCTCTGAAGCCATAAAGCTTATAGGTTTAGGGGTTTAGGGGTTTAGGGTTTAGGGTTTAGGGTTTAGGGTTTAGGGGTTTAGGGGTTTAGGGGTTTAGGGGTTTAGGGGTTTAGGGGTCTAGGGTGCAGGGATAACTTAAACCCACAATCTGGATTATGAGCAGATTTTTGGTTGTTTTTCCACGGTTTGGGGCTTAGGGGTTTAGGGTTTAGGGATAAGTTAACCCCACAACCCGAGGTTCTGAAATCAGGACCCTAAAGCTTGTATCCAACATCCTGAACTTGAAGAGCCCTCAGTTGTGAATGGAAAACCCTAAAGCCCTAACCCTTACTGAACTTTAAGCGCAAAGCCTCAGGCTTTAACCCTGTTAAACCCAAGCCGCTAAACCCTAAACTCAAACCCTATAAGCCCAAGCCTAAACCCCTAGACCTGTAACCAGATAAGCTTGAACCCCAAACCTGTCACCTTTGACCCAAAGCCCTCAACCTTCAACACCCCTAGCTTAACCTGCAAACCAAGTCCAAACCCTAACGCTCAAACCTGTAAACCGTGGAAGCTCAAGCCCAAAAGCTGGGTATGCTTCAGCCCTAAACCCCCCCTAAACCCTAAACCCTAAACCGTAAACGGCCCGAAACCCCAAGCCCGCTAAACTCTTCGGAATCTTCCACCCTCAGCCTGACAGAGCTTTTATAGCACCCCTTTGGTAGTACCGTTTATGCTAGAATTCAGAGTACAATGTGGATCTTGTAGTGGCCCTTGTAGAACCCTCAAATTGCTTGAGCTGATCGGCTGGGTGTTGCCCCTAAACCCGAAACCCTGAACCCTAAACCCTAAACCCTAAACCCTTCTCCTGAAAGGCTTCCGCCGATCCTTTTAAGTACCTCGTGCTCGCGACAGGCGCGAGCAGCGCAAAAAGCCCTAGACCCGAAGGCCCACCTAAGCCCCGTAGTTTCGGTTTTAGGCTTTGGGGTTTAGGGTTTAGGGGTTTCGGGGTTTAGGGGTTTCGGGGTTTAGGGGTTCAGTGGTTTCGGGGTTTAGGGGTTTCGGGGTTTAGGGGTTTCGGGGTTCAGGGTTCCTGGACCCCTCGACCCCCTAGGCTCTGAGCCCTATGCCCTGCTGGGTTCGGAGGTTTACAGGGGGACTTTTTCCTTCGAAAGCTGGGGTCGAGGCGCTGGGATCTAGAGTTAAAGGAAACTACAGATGCGGAGTTTCGGGTACATAGGGCTTCTGTAAGGCTTCCATATGGTACATAGACCTTCTATAAGGCTCCTATGACGGTAACTACAGACCTGAAAATGTCCTAGATAGAGGGCATCTTCGGCACCTTCCCTAAACCCGAAACCCTTCTAGTGTAGAGAAAAGAAGCCCTAAACCCTAAACCCCAGCTCAGGGGGCCCAGAGATCGGGCTTTACTGTCGAAACTCTAAGGTTGAACAGTTTTTTTTTTTTATTATCGTCCTAGGTCCACCAAAAATGCCCGTCAAGAACCGATTGAACGCCTTCATACACCCCTTCTTCAAAATCCTTACACGATAGACTTTAAAGCACTTGTAAACCCTTACAGCCAGACTACTATTCATGAGGTGATTGTAGTGTCCCATGTAGCTTCGGGGCGCCCTTCTCTTTGTTTTTTGGAGCCCTAAACCCTAAACCCTAAACCCTAAACCCTAAACCATAAAACCCTAAACCCTAAACCCTAAACCCTAAACCCTCACGTGTCGCCGAGGCTATTTCAGAAGCATCGTGAGCCCCAAGATCCCGATTCCCACGTCCCGAGACCCGCAACCCCGAGACACGGTTCAGGGTTCAGGGTTTAGGGTTCAGGGTTCAGAGTTTAGGGTTTAGGGTTTAGGGTTTAGGGTTTAGGGTTTAGGGTTTAGGGTTGAGGGTTCAGGTTTGAGAGTTTCGGGTTTAGGGTTTAGGGTTTAGGGTTCAGGGTTCAGAGTTCAGAGTTTAGGGTTTAGGGTTTAGGGTTTAGGGTAATTTTCAGGGTTTAGGGTGTAGGGTTCAGGGTTCAGAGTTTAGGGTTTAGGGTTTAGGGTTTAGGGTTCAGGGTTTAGGGAACAAGGGTTTCAGAGTTTAGGGTTTAGGGTTTAGGGTTCAGGGTTCAGAGTTTAGGGTTTAGGGCCTGAGCGCCTCGAAATCCTCAACTCCAACACGCAGGAGGCTTGATGGCGTCGCCCTCCAATGGCCCCTTGGCAACAGGCTTTCTTCCCGAAAGCGTTCGGGCCTTATTGCGTTGGGAGCGTAGAGTGTTATCTGGAGCAGACCCCAAGCAGGCAGAAGACACGATAGCCAACCCTAAGCCCCAAGCCCTGGACCCCAAACTCCAAAGAAACCCCAAACCCTAAATCCTAAACCCTAACGAAGCAACAACCACGGGAAGAGAGTGTGAAGGAGATGGGCATAATATAGAAGCTTGAACAAGGTTTAGAGTTTGGGGTTTAGGGTTTAGGTTCCTTAATGTGGGAGTTTCCGGAAAAAGTGGGGTACCTTATTCTTGGGGGTCCTTAGAATACGGATCCTACTAGTTGGGGCCTCACGATAGCCCAAGCCCTACACCCCCCCAGACCCTCGCACCCTCAATCCCGAAACCCAAAACCCCTAAACCCTTATATAACAACAAACCATAAAGCCTCATGTTGAGAACCATAAACCCTGAAACCCTAAACCCTTATATAATAAACCATAAAGCCTCATGTTTAGAACCATAAATCCTGAAGCCCTAAACCCTAAACCCTAAACCCTAAACCCTAAACCCTAAACCCTAAACCCTAAGCCCTAAACCCTAAACCCTAAACCCTAAGTCCCAAACTCAGCTTTTTCCTGGCCCTGGCCGGCAGAGACTGCGAACATGCCTTGTTCGGCCCCTCGACCTTCGAATGAGGCGGTGGGTTAGGGCTTTGGGGTTTAGGGTTTAGGGTTTAGGGCTTTGTCATTTGGGGTTAGAGTTCTCAGCGTGTCAGGCTTCAGGGTTTTAGGGTTAGGCTTCGGGTCGGGTTCCTTAAAAGGGTTCAACAGGGTGCCATGCGTTTTCCGAAAATCATGTTGTTGTTTCTCTTTTGGGGGCAGGGGGTTTAGGCTAAGGTGTATTTTTTTTGAGGAGGGGGCGGGGTTGGGTTTGAGGTGCGTGGTGGAAGTTGAAGTGTAAGCCTTGGGGGCCAGCACCCAGCTTTCAAGATGTGTGTTTCCAGCCTTGTCATCTTGAAGAAGGTGAAGGAGCTTTGATGGGGATTCTAACATAGGGGCCTTTAAGAATTATTTATATTACTTTAATGGTTCCTTAAATAAATAAATAAATAAATAAGGCCCCTACATTCTTTTAAGACAGCCTTCAGGCTTAAATCCCGCCCTCCCCCCCCTTCCGAAGCCTAAAAGCCTAAGCTCTTTAGGGTTTAGGGTTTAGGGTTTAGGGTTTAAGAGAGAGAGGGAGAGGGAGAGGGAGAGGGAGAGAGAGAGAGAGAGAGAGAGAGAAAAAAGAAGGAGAGAGAGGGAGGGAAAGAGAGACAGACAGAGAGAGAGAGAGGGAAAGCTGGAAACCTTAAACCCTCAAGCTCTACACCCTTGAAGACTTAAACCCTCAAACCCTTAACCCCGGAAAAAAGGGGGAGAGAGGGAGAGGCTACCGTTGCAGCTGAGGCTCAAAGTAGCGGCTTGGGGCAGATGGCCCAACTCAGAAGTAGACTGTAGGAGGCTGAACAACTCGTGGTAGTCCTGGAGGTTCCCTTTTGTATTCCCTATATACGCTTTAGGGATGTTCCTGCAGGTTTCCTTCTACATCGGTTATGCTTTAGGCTTTAGGGTTTAGGGTTTAGGGGTATTCCTTGAGGTTTTTACATCCCTCATGTTTGGTTTAGGGTTTGCGGGTAGTCTTGGAGGTTTCCTAATGTATGTTAGTACAGCAGCCCAGAGCCCTATGCAAGGCCCAGTCTTTACGAGCTCTACTACCAGTTTTAAGGAGTGAATCGCCAGGTTTAGAGGTTTTTAGAGTGTTATCCGTGAGCTTTAAGCCTCCTCGACCGACAAATCCGGATCTTGTATTCGCCCTTCTCAAGTTCAGGGGGGCTTATGGCTTAGGGTTCACTGTGTAAGGGCGTAGGAAGTGGATCAGGCTAGGAGCCATGTCAGTGCATCTCGACGTGGTTGTCATGAGTGGAAGGAGGGCTCAGATCTCTGCGGATCTGGGCACAACTATCCACGAAATACAGCAGCGCGCACGAAGGATTTTAGAAATTGGGCATGGCGTGCTGTTGAATGCCAAGGGGGACAGGCTGGCCTCCATTGCCACTGTGCGGCAAGCTGGCCTGGAAAATGGGGACGTCTTGACCTTGCAGATAAGGCACGCCCGCATTGCAAGCTCCTCTGAAGCAATTGCTGTTATTCGCGGCGATGGCACTGTGACTAGCTGGGGAGATCCTGACCACGGAGGCGACTGTCAGGCTGTACTGAAGGAGCTCCATGACATCGAGATGATAAAATCATGCGATTCAGCCTTTGCCGCCATTCGCGCAGACGGGCGGGTTGTGACTTGGGGACATTCCAGTTTTGGAGGGAATAGCAGTGCCGTGCAGGAACGTTTGAGCGATGTGACGCAGATTCAGGCCTCGGAGAGGGCATTTGCTGCAATCCTCAAAAACGGAGATGTTGTGACTTGGGGCCATGCCTCGTACGGCGGTGACAGCAGCTTCGTCCAGCATCAGCTGCGGAATGTGCAGCAGATACAAGCTTCGAAGGGGGCCTTTGCTGCGATATTGGCTGACGGATCTGTTGTCAGTTGGGGCATTCCAATGTATGGTGGCGATAGCAGCTCTGTCCAAGGCCAGCTGAAAAACGTTCAGCAGATTCAGGTGACTCTGGCGGACTACGGCGGAGCGTTTGCCGCTTTGCTGGAGAGTGGATCTGTGGTGACCTGGGGCGCTCGCTATCATGGTGGCGACGCTTGGGCCTTTTCATATCCGCTACCCTAAGACTTTTTTCTCGGTGGTCTTAGAGTCTTACCTGAACATGTACCCCTTCACTCTCCGAAGACCTGATGAGCCCAACCAAGGACAGCAGCTCCGTTCAGCATCAGCTTTGGAATGAGGCTTTGCAGCAAACCCTAAACCCTAAACCCCGGTTTAGGGTTTAGGGGTTTAGAGTTTAGGGTTTTGGGGTTAGGGGTTTAGGGGTTTAGGGTTTAGGGTTTAGGGGTTTAGGGTTTACGGTTTAGAGTAGTCTCTCACCTTTCTAAACCCCATCTGATCCCACAGTCAACCTTTAGTTCCCGGATACGACCCTGAACCCTAAACCCCAAACCCTGAACCCACAAACTTGAACCCTAAACCACAAACCCTGGACCCTGTAGCAAACCCTAAACTAAACCTTAAACTAAACCCTAAATCCTAAACTAAGCCCTAAACCCTAAACTAAACCCTAAACCTGGACCCTAAACCCTACACCCTAAATCTAAATTCTAAACTAAACCCTAAACCCTAAACCCTAAACCCTAAGAATTGGGACAAGTAAGGTGGAGTCCATCCAAGCCTCAGACAGCGCCTTCGCAGCTCTCCGGAGGGATGGGTCCGTGGTCGCTTGGAGCTGGCTTTAGGGTTTAGGGTCTGGGATTAAGGGTTTAGGGTCTAGGGATTAGGGGTTTAGGGTCTAGGATTTTGGGGTTTAGGGTTTGGGGTTTTGGGGTTTGGGGTTTAGGGTCTAGGGATTAAAAGTTTAGGGTTTGGGGAATTGGGGTTTGGGTTTAGGGTTTGGGGTTTCGGGTTTGGGGTTCTGGGGTTTGGGGTTGGGGTTTGGGGTTTAGGGTTTGGGGTTTAGGGTTTGGGGTTTGGGGTTTTGGGGTTTAGGGTGTGTAGGGTTTGGGGTTTAGGGTTTGGGGTTTGGGGTTTAGGGTCTGGGATTAAAGGTTTAGGGTTTGGGGAATTGGGGTTAGGGTTTAGGGTGTGGGGTTTGGGGTTTAGGGTTTAGGGTTTGGGGTTCAGGGTTTGGGGTTCAGCGTCTAGGGATTAGGGTTATGGCGAGTCTTTTGAGTTGGAGGATGTTTGAGGTTTGTGATTTAGGGCTTAGGGTTCAGGGATACCAAGGTGACCTGGGGAAACTTCTTCTCTGGTGGCGACAGCAGCCAGGTGCAAGATCAGCTCATCAACGTGCAGAGGATTCAAGCCTCTTACCGAGCATTGGCGGCTCCTGGGTTTTTGCTGGGAAACCGAGGTACCCTGTTGCTCTCTTTTTTTCGCTTTGGTTTAAAAAACAGCCGAACAGTAGGAAAAAGGGTGCTCGGGTTATTAAGGGGCTACGGGGCAACCTAGGAAAATGATCCTTGGACATCCTTATCCGAACTGAAGAAATGGGCAAATGCTTACACGTAACAGACGCAGATACTAGGCAATCGAGGTAGGGATTTCTAGTAAATCCCTAAGCCCTAAACCCTCGACCCTTCCCAACAACAACTGAGGCTCTTCTGGCGAACGGAACTGTGGTGACGTGGGGCCATCCCAGCTTCGGTGGCAACAGCAGCCACCTTCAGGAGCAACTGAAGAACGTCCGTCAGATCCAAGCGTCAGGTGGGAGGTTTCGAACAGAGAGTTTCGGGTTTAATAGAGGGGCCTATATAATTATTATCTATACTATTTTGGGGGGTACCTTATTATTATAACTATACTTCTACCCCAAAACCCTATTCTACTTATCAAGGCCCCTACAGTACGGTTTCGGGTGTAGGGTTTAGGGTTTAGCATCCCAGTAGAGACCCGAAGGCCCGGTTGTAATGTTATCGGGACACCAATCAATAAAGGGACCGTAATCCTGAAAAAGGTTTGGGGTTTAGGGTTTCGGGTTTGTGTTTAGGGTTTAGGGTTCAGGTGGTGCTTTTGCTGCCGTCTTGGAAGACGGATCGGTGCTGACCTGGGGAAACGACGAAGATGGTGGCAACAGCAGCTCCGTGCAGGAGCAGCTGAGTAATGTACGGATGATTCAAGCATCCAATGCGGCCTTCGCTGCTCTCAAGAACGATGGGTCCGTTCTGACCTGGGGCGATGACGACTATGGCGGTGATAGCAGCCACGCCCTGAGGCAACTGAAGGCCGTGCACCAGGTACAAGCCTGCATCGCGAACAGACATGGCACCTTTGCTGCCAGCCTTGACGATGGATCGGTCGTAAGCTGGGGCAGATACGCGGATTGCAGCTTCAGCAGCAGCACTGCTTAGAGCTGCCAACGAAAAAAGAAGCGAGAGATGAAGTGTTGGGATGGTTTTTGGCTTGAAGGTATTTCTCACACTGATTTGCTGTACGTCGTTGTATTGTCATTGAATTCTTGCCCTACACCCTAAACCCCAAGCCCTAAACCCTAAACCGCTGAACCCTAAATCTCAAACCCCTAAACCCTAAGCCCGAAACCGAGCCCCATGAAGGCAAGGCCAACAACCCTCCGCTCTAGTCCTGACGCCCCCAAGCTTCAACATGCGACAAAGTGGAAACCACCGTGATCCGTGCATCCTGAATCCTAAACTTAGGGCATAAGGGCACTATAAGGGTATTATAAGGGGTACTATGAGGGTACTATGAGGGGAGGGGTATTATAAGGGGCACTTTAAAGGTACTATAAGGGTAAGGGTATTATAAGGGATACTATGATAAGGGTAAGGGTATTATAAGGGGTACTATAAAGGTACTATGGGGGTAAGGGTAAAATACGGCATACAATATCCTGAATCCTAAACCTAACACAAAACTTAAACCCTGAACCTGAGCCTTATAGTGACCACTATTGTAGCCCGTATAGAACCGCTTCAGGAACTCTGAAGCGTGAGTCCCAGCCCCGAGACACCTGACGGCCTCGCTGTCCCTGGGATGGAGTTCAAGTCTTTGCTTCGGCAGTGGAAGCCGTTTGTGGATCTGGGTAACCCTGAACCCCAAGTCCTAAAGCCCTACAAAGAGACCCCAATACCCCTTAACTGAGGAATAGCCCCTTACACTTCAAGGTATATTGATTAAGGATTCTCACTTAAACCATAATATGTAGCTCCTTATACCTCATAGTTTCAGGTATATTCCTTATTTAAGGGGTGTTCGGCTGTCTGCGCAGAGCCCCAATCGGGTTTTAGATATTCCTTACTTAAGGTGTATTGGGCTCTCTGCGGTTTAGATCACATTTGAGTTTTGAAGAGTCGAAGGTGCCTGGTTGGAGTCAGGGTTCCGGGTTTCTTTCACAGGAGGTCCGTTCTAAAACCAGGTAGTCCAAAAACTAGTGGCCTTTATTTATGGTGTTCCTGCACTCAAACGAAAAATTCCTTGGACGGAAGAGAGGCCCCCAAAAAAGCGTGCACACAAAACTCCAAAAGCACGGCCCAACACCCCAAACCCCAAACCCCACAAGGCGCCATGTACACAACCTTCCGCACCCGGATGAACAAACATCGATCCTGGTGGGGGGTTTAGGATTTAGGGGTTTAGGGTTTAGGGTTCTAGGGTCCGGGCTCATGCTCAGACCTTTTGCTCACGTTTGCAACTTGTGCAGCCCTTGTGCAACCAAACCCCTCAAGCCTAAAGGCCTAAACTTTCAAAGAACATTTAGCATGGAAGCCGCGGGAAACCCTTGCACTACCATACAATTACGAAAACTCAGATCGAAGACCCTAAATCCCAACCCCAAATTCAACCCACAACCCAAAGCCCAAAACACTAAAGCCCTGCCCTTAAAGGAGCCCTTGCAGGAACCCTTAAGGGTACTATGCGGTTCGTTAGTGGGGCTCTTTTCAAGGATACTATGGGGTTCGATAATAGGGCTCCCTTTAAGGGTAATATGGGATTCCATAAGAGGGCTCCCTCTAAGGGTACCATGGTGCTATAAGAAGGCTCCCTTTAAGGGTGCTATGCGGTTCTATAAGAGGGCTCCCTTTAAGGATACCATGGGATGCTATAAGAGTTCTCCCCTTAAAGGCCCGAAACCCTAAACCTAAAACCGCAACCCTAAACCCCTAAAGCCTCAACCCCTAAACCCTAAACCCCAAACCCTCAACCCCTAAACCCTAAACCCTTAACCGGCCGACTCCTACCCCTTAACCCGAAACAGCCAAGCCCTAAACTGGTCATACTTCCGATGGCGCTGAAA
>CAJNDV010033052.1:0-17836 GCA_905221635.1 Symbiodinium sp. CCMP2456
GCTTGCCGGCTTGCCGGCTTGCCTGCTTGCCTGCTTGCCTGCTTGCCTGCTTGCCTGCTTGCCTGCTTGCCTGCTTGCCTGCTTGCCTGCCTGCCTGCCTGTCTGCCTGCCTGCTTGCCTGGCTGTCTGTCTGTCTATCTGTCTCTCTGTCTCTCTGTCTCTCTGTCTCTCTCTCTCTCTCTCTCTCTATCTCTCTCTCTCTCTGTCTATTTCTCTCTCTCTCCCTCTCTCTCTTTTTATCTCTCGTCTATCTATCTGTCTCTTTGATATAATTTGTCTATAAAATATTACGGCGGCTATACGCGTTCTATATGGTGTAGTACGCTTCGGGGCGTCTAAAATTCAATATTTTGGAGAAATTTATAAATTACGACGCATGAAAAGGTTCGGCTAATCTAGGGCTCAAAATTTTTAGAAAAATTTAAAAGCTCGGGCTGCAGCTTTAAGCAGGCGGGGTCTCTTCGGTGGTCTCGGGCTAGGCCTAGATTTCTAAGTTTTAGAAAATCTGGGGATCCAGGTAATTCGACGCCTCGTCTCGAAATTTGCGGAACAAAAACTCAATAATCGTTTCTTTTAATTTTGAAAATTTAGAACCGACAATTTTCGGAAACTTTAGAGGATGAATATATTTTTCTAATATCTTATGGTCCGAATATAGAATATATATTATAGTCAATTTGAAGTCTTATATTGGAAAATCGTGCCTTATCTATTCATGCGAGTTATCGATTTCAGGGATTTTCCCATGAAGTGTTATGGAGTAGTGCTTGCACACGAAAGTTCAGTATTGACGGCCCGTCCGTCCATCTGTCTATCTCTCTGTCTGTATCTCTGCCTATCTGGCTCTCTATCTATCTGCCTCTCTATCTATCTCTCTATCTATTTATTTCTCTATCTATCTATTTTTCTAATATAATTTGTCGCAACCATATTCGGGCCTTGGCTGATAATTGCCTCGGCCAAGGGCTCCATGAAGGGAAATATAATCTAGTTTATCATGAGGTGCTCTCAATTTGATGATTGTCGTTAACTCCCATGTAGCCAGGTTGCAGCCGGCGACAAATTGCGTATACGGATATTATACTTCTATAGTATTGCTACCTCTGCCAGGCTACGCAAAAGACCTCGCGTCCTGCTTATAATTCTGCCCTCGGCCTTCGGCATGGCACTCTAAATGAAATTTGACACAAGGTGCTGTCACTTGAAGCTTGGCTTCATCTTTGGGATGGCTTCCGTAAACATATCCAAGTATCCGTGACTGACTTTGGCGCCGGAAAATTACGTGCAAGAATTCGATATCAATTTGTCCGTAGCTGCACCGCTACACGAGATTTGTGCCTTCGCACTGAGACCTAGCGCTCTAAATTTTCTTCAAATTTTCAGACTTGGGCTGTCCTTGCCAGAATACTGCCAAGCTGCCGGAAGCAGCGGGTCAACTCTAATTTTTTTATAAAATTTTCGATTCGAGAATATATTAATTTGATTATGCTCGATATTTGGAATTCAATATTTTCAAATAGGTTCTGAAATTAATTGGAGATTCTCAAAATTTTCAAAAATAAATTATATATATATTTTCATATAATTGATTCAAAATAATCAAATATTATTATCTAATTGGAAATATTTCTCTTCGATATTATATTTGATAAGAATATATATGCTAATAATAAGGATTTCTTTAATATGATTCATTTTGAGATCAAATATTTATATAGCGAGCTCTATCAAGATAATAAATATTATATAATTGATTGAAATATAAATAGATGCTATAGAATATCGAATTTTGATTTCGATATTATTCTTAAAAAGATTTCTCAAGATTGATCAATATATAAGAATTATCAGAATATTCTGGAATAGGCTCATCTTATATTCAAATCACTAAATTCTATAGCCGAAGCCATCGCCAGCCAACCAATCACCATCCGGAATCTCGTAGCTTCTGCGGCAATTTCGGTAAGTCTCAAGAAGACGAAATATACTCATATTTATAGGAATCCCTAGATATGTATATATCCTTGTCATAACCCTTATAGTAGGATGGTTGAGTAACAATCCGAAACTGGGAGGTCTATCCCCAGCTTGGACTCCGAGTGCCTGCTTCCCAGCTTCCCCTCCATCCCAAGCCGTCTTGTTTGTCATACGAACTCGTTTGAGGGATATCATACGAGCGGAATTGAGCTTGATTAGTATTCGTATAAATCTTATCGTGCTCCTCCACAGAGGAGGCATCCGGACTTCGCAATATGTCCAATCCCGGCAGCAGATCAAGTGCTTCGTCTCTGCTGGTGGCAGTCTTTTTTATGGCTTTATATTGGTTCATAATTCCGGTCCGTCCCAACTACAAGTCGCAGCGGTTTGCCATCAAGTCCTAGGACGAGGCGCCTCTACGAGATAACTGCACGTAGAAATACAGGTGTCTTGGGGAACCGGGGACTTCGGGGAGTGCTCCATTGTTTTAGGTGCTTCAGGCTTGAGCTTCAGACTCAAGTGATTCCCTTATAATAGTTAAAGTAGAATGGATCCCAAAACCCTACTCTAATTTTTATAGCCCCTATACGCTAGGTCGTTTAGCCCCGAAGCTTGTCTTTATTGCAAGCATCTGGCTTCAACCTGTCGGGTGCATGACAATACCTCAACCCCAAATCGAAAACTAGAATTTGCTTCTCTTTGGACCCATGCAAGCATAGAAATAATTTGCCTTCGAAGAATCCTGGATATCACTTGAGAACCTTCTATTCCCAGGCGAGATTTCGAGGAGGCACAGAGAGCGGCCTCCATATAGAACCTCAGGCGTTTACGATAATAATAGAAAATATAAGGCCTCTAAGTAAAACGAGCACAATTTCAATCCCAAGGAAGGCAATCTAGTGTAACGATCGTGCGAGCAATAATTATATATAAAGCGGAAGTTTTGCCAATTGAGTGCACTCATACGAGAGCTTTATTATAGGTCTGGCTTGTTAATTAGTGGGGCTTTGGGATTTGTGGGCTATGGATGCCTCGGGGAAAATTTTTCTTAGTGCCTGAGTCGTAATTATATTACAAAGTCCTGAATTTCATTTTATTATGTTAAAATAAGGAAGCCTCGATATATTAGAGATTGGATTATAGCCAGATGATAATTAATTTAATCTAGTTAGGCAGCTGACGGTTATATCAGATATATGGAAATTCATCGAATAAGCCACGAATCTCTTATGTATGAGAATGATTCACTGATAGGGTTAGTGGTATCGAAAAAATATATTTGGAATTCAAGTCCCCAAAACATACGAAGAATTCTTGTAAGATCCAAGAAATTCAAATCAATATTTCTATTTTATTTATCGATCTCATATATAACTATAATAAAATATCTAATAAGATCGAATAAGCATATATCGATCATTATCAAATCTTATTCAGAGATTATTATTATCATTCATATCTATATGCTCTCTCTCCAATATATTCTTATTCTTCTATAATCAATATCTTTATTTTCGATTATTATTCTATAATATCTTGCAAATATCTATCCTCCATCCTACGATTTATAAACCTTACTCCACGATATTTCAAATAATATAAAATATATAATAAATTCCTTTTAATCTCCGTATCCTCAACCTCTATTACACGATATCCCATTTAATCCACCCGCCCTCGCCCCGAATGAATTCCTTTCAAATTCGTACGGCACTCCCCATATACCTTCATTTTATTCTTACTATTCCGACGATCCAGCCGCCCCTCTACGACCATCCATACGACCACCCGCCCTCGTATATCTCCTTTCTAAAATTCCCTCCAAGTTCTATCCACCACTCCACGACATTCTTCGAATTTACCATATATTCCCACTCCACGAACTCCCCCCCTAACGCACAGAAACGCACCCACAAATTATATTTCCGCATTTCAAACAAGAACTAATCGATCTTTTCAATAATTCGATAGATTAATAGCAATCACTAAAAATCTTGCGAGAACATATTATGTACGACCCAAAAAAAAAACATATATATATATATATCATTAAGTTTTTTAATTTTCATCGAAAATAATATATTATATCGAAAACTAAAGAATATAATACGAAATATTAAATTTTCGGAATATTCCCCGCTTAATAATATAAAATAGAATTTTCAAAATGTATATAAATTTCTGAATATAAGAATAACTAATTCTAGGTTATCATATCTCATAATATCATCTATTGCTTATGAATCTCAAATATATATATATATATTGCCAAAAAAAATATCAGAATTAAATTGATAAAATATTTCTATATCAGTCATCTAGTATTTAAAAAAATATGAATATCTTTATTTTAGAATATTCTTATTATATAGAATATAGAATTATATAAAAAGAATTTAGTCTAAGATAAATTCTGCGAAAGATTTCTAAATAATTTTTTTGAATAATTTTTTTAATTTTGAAATTAAATCTTCTTTTTATTGAATATTATTATTTCTTCGAATCATCGAATTAAAACTAATTATTAAATTTATATCTATATATCTCTAGATTTTTTCATATTTCAATCAATTTCAATAGAATCTCGTTCTATTTTCTATGGCCAACCAAGAAATAATCTATAAAGGAGAGAGAGAGAGAGATAGAGATAATTTTTGTAACCTTCTTTATTCCTTTCAAGCAACCGTAAGATTACGTGACCTGCATATATAGAAAAATCGATCAAATTCAGAAATGATACAATGAGCTAGAGGATTAAGTTCTTCCTCCTATTCCTGGCAGATAAATTGAAATCCAATGATTTGGTATTGGTCATCCTTTACCTTTTTGATTTTGAGCGAAGCACTAAGATTCTTCAGATGCGGATGAGGACAGCTTGCCTGTCATGTCAGCAAAGAGTACCAGCACGACATGGAACATTTATCCGAAAATACCTAACACCGAATGCCAGTCCAGAACTTGCTCTATCTCGCGCTCTGCCTCGATCCAAGCTTGAAGTCAACTTGTGTTGTGCTCGTGTTGAGAGATGTTGATAGCATGCCACACATTGGGTCTCAAATGTGGCAGCCACCACCGGGCCTATTGCTTCAGCGCCACAGCGACAAACCGGGCAGATTAGATTGGAAGATGGGTACCTTGGAAAGGTAGAGTCGTTAAGCTCTCTGGGACTTGAGGACTTGACACTAGTCGCCCTGGCTTCGGCATGAGAACACCAAGATCACAAAGACCAGACCTCGAGTCCTAGTGTGCTGACACCCTAGCTTGGAGGCGTCAAGTGGGTCACAAGGGCCAAGGTCATCCGCGACAGAGCAACTCAGCTGTAATCACGCACTCTGGGCCTGCTTTCATTTATTACGCTGGACAGCGATTCCGAGATGTAGTGCAAACCCATGCATGTCGGGAAACCGAAGAGCAGAAAGAGCCACAACAACGGCGCTAGTATTCCCTTCACTCGCAGTATCCGGGGCAAGCACGCATCCGCACTCACCCAGCTCGCGTAGCATTCGGCATGCAGCGCATGCCTCACACACACTCAGTTGGCACAGCCAGGTTCTTTCACTTGATCTGTCAATGCTCTGCACTGTCTACACAAGCAATAAGGCCGGCAGTAGACGTGTCTTGCGAATGTCTTGCTTTGGCTAAACTTCTACTTTGTCATCTGAGTTTCTATCTTCTGTCTGATACAGACCCCAGCCATTCCCTCGACATGTACACATAATGACATGTGTATGCATCCTCTCTGTCAGTTCATATGCAACGGGCAGACGCAAGTATCCAAGTTGCCGAGGTGTTTAAGTTGTCGCCTCTGCGTCTGCTTGTGATGCAAGCCATGATCGTATGCTGTCATTCATTACATGTCACGATGTAAAGGTGGAAGTGGATGTTGTTAACTACTCTGATGCGCCATGTTGTGTCAACAGGAAGCGCCTGCATGGCAGCAATGCGATCAGTGAGTCCCTCGAGTCGGACTCACCCAAGCAAATGCCTCGGCAATGCTAATGGCGAAGGTTTTGCAGCGGCTTGGAAACCTCTTCTGGCACTGGCAGGAGAGGTGGTTCACTACTAACAGTTTGGACAGGTTGGCCCGGCAAGAGGTCCGGCTACCAGGTCTCAAGATGTTTGAGCAGGGCAGTGGTATAGGATGACATCAAGAACGCTAAGCACCAATATGTTCGATTTCAACAGCATACCAGAATTCTAACTGAATGAAGGGCAAACGCACCTGGCGCCTGCTCAAACGTATCGTTCTCAGTGCTTGCGAGAACCATGTCACAGAGAAATGGAACAAGAGACAGGTGACCCATGGTCTCTAAATAAATGGAGGCCTATGACCAGACATACAAAGCCTCTTGCCGACACGGCGAAGACAATCTGTCTGTCAACCCAGGTACCTATCCAATCACGCATTGTTGTGCTCATTGGCACGTTTGTATTTTCTGCGTGTCTGCCGATCTGTCTCCAGAAAATAGATACATTCATCTGTCTGTGTACATACATATTTATATCCGAGTACATACCCTGTTATGAATGTATGTATACATATTAACCTACTTACATAAGCCTGAGATACCTACATAGACTTATGGCTCTGTCCCAATGCTATGCACAGTCAGCACACCCAAAGATGCAGATTCGGTAATCAGTTGCTGGTACGTTCCGTGCATGAGTCCGTTGCGTGTAGGTGGCTGCCTGGGTCTTGCTCCTGTTGTCTGCCCTGTTTCTTCTCTGTTTGGTGGTTTCCTCTAGCTTCGAGAGTCTCTCCGTGTTCTCCAGCGTCGCAACGCGGCATCCAACCCGAACTTAATCATCACCTAAATGCCGTGATGACACGCTTTGAGCCGTGCCGGAATGGCCGCACGCAGTTGCTTATTCAACACATTCGGCCGTTGAAGTCGATTTCTGAAGCCCCCGCAACAAGGCCCGGAGTCACCGAAAGCCGTCGCAATCTGCTTTGGCCGCCTCTGCAGCATGCGCCTCAGCAACATCAGACAGTTTGTCCGACTGCACAAACGTGCATGGAAACATGTTGTTCTTTAGTCCCATCATATGTGCGATCTCTGCTGGTACCGTTGGCTCAGTACGTACGCACAGATGGACACCTAAAATCGGATCAGCACTTTCATTTCTTCCTTTACTCTCGCCTCTGAATGGGGCATTTACAGCAGATCAACACCCGGAGCTGATTTGCAGCAGGATATCTGTAGTGCTTGCGAGCTCGCAGTGTGCCTGTACATGTACGCGCCTTTGCATAAGACATGAAACAAACACAGACGCACATAAAAACCGAACGTGTACGTGTATGTACCCGTAGTGTATACATACAGACAGATACATATATACTTGTATAAATAACACACACACACACACATATATATATATATATATATGTATAAAAGGTTCGTTTGCTTCTCTGTCCGTTCGCATTTGCTTGCTTATGTAAGAGAAAGGTGTGGTGTAGATAGCAGGGGGTACTACCATCCCGGCGAGTCAGGTGCCCAAGAACCGCACAGTCTCCAGAGGCGACGCCAGCGCCGAGTGCAGTGGATACACCGCCTGCGGCAAGGCGCAAAATTTTTTATCTCAAAGCCCCAAAGAGGCATTTATGCTTCGGAATCTAGGGATGACAAACACCGAAATGTGGAGATCCCAGCCTCTGGACGATAACAATAAGAACCGCCTTAGGATGCCAGCAGGCTTCAAGGCCAATGCGTAAGCACGGCCCTGAACTGAGGCTCCGACTATAAGAAATGACAAGCAAGCTATGGACGCCTGGCGCCGGAAGGGAAGCTGAGCAGCTCGGATGCGAGGAACTAACATATCAATGAGTCTATAGTTCTACTGGCAAGTTGAAGTTCACACTGACACGCCCTGCTTAAGCTTCGCCGAAGCAGCCAACGTAAGAGCCGCCCCACCCAGGAGTGCCTGGCAGCGCCACAAGTTCTGCTGATCCAGGCAAAGGCCCTTTTTAGGGATCCTCAAGTCAAAGTGTGCCCGTTTTCACACAGGTACCTTGAGTGCATCCGCAATCCTACACTCTCTGCACGTTTCACTCACGGCAAGCTTCTGCAGCACGAAGCTCTGAAACTTACGTTTACGAAATCACAATCCCCACGCTTAGGCTGCTGCAAATGGTCCGAGGGAAGATCCCACCTAAGTTGTCGGAGCTCCATCAGAACGACCAACAATCTTGCAAGGCATCGTAAACTCCGTGTGAAGCTCTTGCACACACGATCTAAAGAGCATAGCTTGTCCTACACTCAAGGTTACTTCTGTCTGCAAACCGCTGTGGACCTTTGAGTGCCGCTATGAAAAAGTTGCCGACCTGATATACAGCATAAAACTCCTTGTGACAGGCAACGATGAAGGGCAAAAGAAGAAGCAACCATGGCAGCAGCAGCCACCTGACACGCTTTGCAACCGCAATCTCAGCTTCCAGAAAGCTGTCTGCGGCTGAAGAGACCCCTCCACGTCTCCCAATCAAACTCTGCCCAATCTCGGGCGCAGTGCTGGCAAAACACCAGGAATGGTGTTGTCAGATTCTCTTGGTGGACGTACGTGTCAGTCAACAGCGATGCAATTCGAAGGAAGCTTCCTTCTGTTTAATGCTCTCGACGGGATTCCGTAAGTGCAGCCTCATGGGGTGGCCCTGCGGAGGCAAAATCCGCGCGTTCTGCAAGCTCTCGGAAGGACTGGGATGGACCTGCACAGCTCTCATGCACCCTACAGCAACTATCCAAGATTGTAATATGTTCTCAACAATAACAATGCGAAGGACCGAAGGAATAATCGAGCACGGGACAACGATCTAAGCAACCTAGAAGTCAAAGGCTCGAGGTTGTGGCTTGCCGTCAGCGCGAAGAAGATGCAGATGTGCAAGCAATGTTGTTTGATCGCTTTTGCCGCTTCATCAGAAGAGACGCACATCTTGGCAACAAGCTGCTATGCTACTGCTAAGGCAGTTGCTGCTACAGACTCCTGGTGAATGCACTTGCTTTTGGCAGAGTGCCTCTGTGCCAAGAAAAATCGAGTCGGGTTCTATCTATCCCTGTCCTGATCAAGGTGTTCAAACGCACTAGGCACAGGAGACCGGGAAGTCAGACGTCAGGCGTTTGCATGTGCTATAGGAAGGTCTCCGTGCACTAGCGGTGTCCCATCACAAGACAAGAGACACAGTGATAGTGTACACATGGATGGGTGAATAAATTACATGTATTGCACATCGTGCACATCGTCTGAAAATAATCTAAGGCTCCTCTGGCAAGGTGTCGATCGGCTGATACCTCGGCGCCATGGCACAAAGTCGCCCGCCGACGTTCATTCAGTTCATTCATCAGATATTTTGAGGGGTGGTCTGGCAGCAACTCGCAAAGCAGGGGAATGTAAGACAAGAGGCCGTAGAGAAGTTGAACCAGTTGGACCCAAAGGCTCGGATTGTGAGCCTAGCCCTCGGTCGAAGCGAAACTCCCTACATTGCTCAAGAAGTCGAACTTTCCAGACTCGAGACTCACGCCTCCACCCCTAGACGTGCTGCCTTTCACCAAATCGCCCTAGTTTATGTTGGGAGTCTGTCTCTGGCATACTTGATCATTGTAGATGCCGGCTCCTTAGCTTGTGCCATGAGGCGATGCAAAAACAGTAAATGAAAACTTCATGCTGAGGTGATCCAACAGAGCACAACATTTCTGAGCAAGCCGAGATTCCAAAAGCTCGTTAACAAGCGGTGCCTCCTGACGTCTTGTGCAACCGCATCATGCTGAAAACAGTGCTCCTACGTTGATAGCCTTGCGCCTGCCACCCTCTTTCCCAAATGTCCTTGTGTAGGTGCACTTTCAGTGGGAAGAGGTCTTCTGAGACTTCGCTTGTGTCGTCCTGTGTCAATGTTAATCCCACTGCCAGCTATCCACGCCAGAGCGGCGTGCGATACGTGCTGACTGACACCTGAATTACTTAAGCACTCACTTGAAGATCCGGTCCCACTTCCGGATGAGGAAAGAGCCGATCGAAAGGACACCCCCCAGCTGCAGCAGCTTGTTGTTGCAGTCCCGGATAGTGAAATCTCTACCTTACAAATTCCATAGGCTTCTGTTCACAAAACACAGCTGGGTTTGTTAGCTGAGTGCGGCATGATGTCCAGGTCAGCGAAGACTCAGCTTCGCCAGCGCTCGATACGACTACTTGTGATGATGGAAGTTGGCTATCTTGTGCGCACAGGGCAACCAGCAGGAATCGACAGGAATCAACATACACTAAATTTTGAGAACCTTGTGAACTTGAAAATGCACTGTGGACCACAAGCGACTTTCTCGTTCGAACGGTCAGTGTCCCCGTACCATCAATCAAGCCTAAGAGATTGCTTAGATGTTGCGGGAAAAGACACAATGAACACTAGTAGTCAGACTGAGAGAGGGAGCACAGCTCATTGCCAGCAACAGGTAACGGCATTCGCGATTCTGGTGTTTGTGCTTTCTACGTCGGGGCATGAAAAATAGATGCAAAGCGACACCAAGCGCACGCTCGCAAAGGTTAATGCATACCTCTGCGAGACATTCAAAACAAGTCTGAATCACGCTTCGTGCCTTGTTTGCGGGCACAAGCGCATCAAAGAAGGCTGATCAAGATTGACCAAATAAGTAAGCAGGATTATGACTTGACTGATGGCCTGTGGACTATGACTACTTCGATCATATTCAAAACACTCTACGGGCAGGCCCTTTCATGCCCTTTCACTTTCCCTCCATCCCTCGCCTTTTACTTCCCACCTCCCACCCCTCACTCCCACCTCCCGCCTCCCGAAAGGAGGAAAGGCGGGAGGTTTGGGAGTTTGTGGGGGGCGGGAGGCAAAGGCACCCCCACTCCCAACTCCGAGGTTCGCCACGGCCTGTGATTTAGACCACACGGGGAAGTGAGGTGGAACGGGTGGGAGGCTGAGGGTCAGGTGGGAATTGGGACGACCGGCGTGCGAGGGAGAGGGGTGGCGGGGTGGGAAACCGAACGTACCGCAAGTCCCGCAAGAAGTGCCTGTAAATACGGCACAACTTGGCGGAAGCTTTGGTATCGACCGAACCGCTTCACGGCTCCAATTAGTCATTATTCTATGTCTGCATTCTCCATATTCCTCCGACTCGTCCAGGAGAAGAAACTCGGAAGCTCCGCTTTGAATGAACTCGTGGAGTGATTGTTCGCAGCGAGTGGGGGATGCGGGAGTTGTGTTCGGCTTACCTACACTACTGGCCCAGCATGCATCTCAAAAATGAACTCAAGCGCTGGCAACATTACATGCCTGGATCTGCCACTTCTCCAGAAACAAATGAGCACTGTCAGATTGCCATCGACCTTGCATTCCAAGGCGCCTTCTTTGTGTGGATCTAGCTGATGGAAACTGAGAACCTGTAAAATCTCTGTCTTCGGATCCTGAGACTGTGGCACTGCTTGGGAGAGCTAGCCGCAGTCGCCAAACTGCCGTGGAGCCTTCCAACCAGTATTCCAGGCTATTTGTATTGTCTCATCTTCTTCTGCATGCTCCTCTCGAGGTCAACGGGTTTCCAAATGCATGATCATGAGAACTCGTCGAAGCATTCTTCTGCTCAGGGTTTGGCGATTCAAACCCATCACTTCTATGACAAACCTGCTCGTGTTTCTGGATCACGCCAACGAGTAGGACAGTGAGAAGTGCCAGGCATCCAACATTGATAATGATCCTCCGATGTTCAGGTGTGTTGAGATTCACTGGTGAGTTCAAGAGGTCTGGACGGCTACGGTCTACAGCAACACAGCAGCACTTACCCTTCAATGCCCATGACGGGACAAGTGGCAGCGCCAAGTGGGTGGCGTGCGACCGCTTCGGGCTCGTGAGATCTGAAGCCTGCTGACGGAGCCAGAGTGCAAGCAGCGCCAGCCCTTGCCCTCAGAAGGCCTGTGCAGTGCTGAAGGTCCAGAATGCCACCGGGACTGCCGAGCCTGGAACCAAGCAGACAGAGGCTAAAGCGGCTACAAGTGCCCTCATCCGCTTGACGGCCCTTGAGTCCTGCCTAAACATCCGATGGCATACTCATGCACTGCCTCAGTAACAGCTCACCATGGTCCAATGCTGACAGCGTGCAGAAAGAGCCATCAGCACTCCTAGTCCCATGAGGCCAAGGAACCAAAGACGTCATCGCGCAAGCGTAGTCAAAGACTTCCGCCGGCAGAATTGGCAAGCTCCGTGCCATGAACACAATCTTCACTCCTTACCGAAAGATGCCATCCGGAAGAGTGCGGGAATGTTTCTGCGGTCTGGTGCTGCTGTGTTTCAGTGGTCGCGGTTGTAGCTGTCTGTGCAGGTACGGCTGCGGCTGTGCGGCTGCGGTTGGTGTTGCTGATGATTCATGTTGGTCCCATGCAACGCATGCCACTGCTTCTGACAGGTTTTCTTCGACCGCACGAGTCAGTGACCAGCCTTGAACAAAAACGTGGGACATGTTGTGCAAAGGAGTCGGCCAAGTGGTGCAGGCGAGGTTCCTGCACTGTCGATGATGCCTTAGCACCCGACAGAGCTTACGAGACAGAACAGTCATAGCCTTCGCCCTACCACTCCCTATATTTCCCAAACCAACTCCGCAAAATGAAGTGACGGCAGCAACGAGCAACAAAGAAAAACAGCTGCTCTATTCTGTTACATCTGCTGCAAAAGGTTGCTCTGTTGGCGGAATCGCCATCTGAAAGAAAATCAGGGATGAGCGAGCATTTGCCAGTCCAAGCGTCGGTTTAGCCGCCGCAGCACGCGGCTGTGCTTGCCTCGGATCCAACGGATCAGGGGCAGGTGGTGCGCTGCTTTTCGAACCAGACGCTTTGGGCCAAGCCAGTCCAAGCCAACATGCTGGTGAGTCGCTCGCTTTCCGCGCATAATCGTTCAGCAGCGTCTTGCCCAAAGCGAAGGCCAAGACACCTGTGCGCTTGTTGTGCTCCTTCTTGGCTACTTTAGTTTGCAAGCAAGCGCGCGTCGAGGGTCTTCTCTACTTGCTACAGCACCGCTTCTAGCACCAAAGATCGGCACCATTGCTGCACTGCCTGTGCACTCCCCATCAGATTTGTGTGCACTCAAAGTTACAGTACATGCTACAATAGCACGCCCCGAGATCTATCCCTCTCGTTGCAGCTCTGCCCTTGCACTTTCCAAGAGCAAGGTGCTGGCAACTTAGGACCCGACTTCCGACCCAAAGGCCACTGAAGACGACGCCGAAAGCAATCGCACCACCTGTGATGGCCTGCACCGAGGTACGCGCTGTGAAGGATGCAACTCTAAGGCTGGCGGTAAAACTCATCATGAGGCCTCTCCATCATTCAGTTTGGTAAACAATGGTCCAGAAAGTGCCATGACGGGGAAAACCGGCAGCATAATCACCTCAGTGAGGCAGCATGACCCAGGCGGGCGACGTCAGACGAAACTGGCTGAGCATTGCACCGGGAGCACCGAAGAAACAAGGAAGAGAATCAGTGCTGACCACATGCCTATCGTCCGGCACCAGTGGACCAAACCTGGAAACATATCGCATCGCCAACATTGCAGAGTCGCTACGTCTAGGATGGCTGACTGCTGCCACATTGCGTGAAATCAAACGACTCAGCCGATGATGATCGAGGATTCCATACCTCAACGGACCGAACTTGTCTATCCATCATGCGCAGCTGAGCAGCTAAACTTAAAGCAATCCTCTCGACTGGCAGAATCAGATGTTGCCGGGTGACAGGAAAAATGCAACGATGAGGCAAACTCCCACTAGGAGCCTGAAGGATCGCTGACACAATTGCATGGCAAGGAATCGAGTAAGTGGCGAGCCTGACATTCAGCTGGCTTTTCTCGATAACCCGGATCTTTGAGAAGTCCTCAGCATTTCGGAAATTAGGCTCAGGCAGCTTTGCAACACCTGGTCCCAGGCCTCCCGTTGCAGTCTTTCTTCTGAAGGGCTATCTTCGTGGCGCAGGGTGACGAGCAGTTGCTGATGCCTCCCCTCGCTGTCGTCGATGACCTCCTGGTAACCACGAGTGGTTAGTATAGTAAACGTTGCTTTTTGAACTTACTGTTTGAATCCTCCGTTGCACCTGCTTGCTATGGCATTCACATAAGATGAGGCAGGCTTGCCAGGCGGAGAATTTAAATGTCATGCAGTGTGCCGGGCTCCTACTCACCGGTTCGAGGCCTGTGGACTGTTCCAAGACTTAGCGCACTTCAAAGAACTTGGCTCTTTTGAAGATGTAAACTGAGGCACGGTGTGCTGAGTTGGGGGATAGACGGATAAAACACAGCGTGATTCTAATCTAAGACTCTAAGAAGGCAGCATGCGCGCTCCTTCGTTTTACACCATTTTGCCACGGCTTGCATAGCTACTCTGCATGTTTGCAGCCGCATGGCCTGAATGATACCGGAGGTGTGCCTTCGGTAGTGATGAAAAGGCTGGATCAATTCAATCTCGCTGCCTGCGGGGCACGAAATCCCATTGCCGATTACTGGGACGTGTTTTTTGGCGCCCAGCACCCAGCCTGCTTTGAATCTGGCGCCTTTGGCATAGCAGGCCTCGGCTGAAAAAAAAAACAAGTGCAATCTGCCTGAGGCTCTCAGCGGCAAAAGGCTGCAATTTGAATAAGTGTGCCACCTGGCACACATCCCAAACGCATCGCTCGCAGGACCAGAATAACTCGCCCTGAACGATCTTCCGCCGGCAGAAATCGCAGACCTTGGATACAGTTCGCTAGACACCGCAAGTGCAGACACAATAGGCCAAACTTCTCTCTCATCATAAATGTTTCAACGAAGGCTCAAATCTGTTGCTCTTTTTCGCTTCCATCTGGTGCAGCATGTGGTTGTGCAAACATCTGCGGTCATTCTCCTCGCCTATGCCGACCTTGGCAGAGTGCAAGCCAAGGGGGCCCCACAACTGCAATAGCTTCAAATGGCACGCAGTCTTCATCCCAACGTGCATGCACCGAGTGTTTGAGCGAAGCTTGAGGCTGTGAGCAGTGCCACGACCCTAAAGTCGCTTTGATCCTCAACAGAAACCTGTCCCTGGCCGTAGCTTATCATTTGCATCTCTGCTTGCCTTCGTTTTGGTGAGGATCCGTCATCCGTCCCGTCGGAGTTAGTATTGCTGTGGAGTCACGAGCTCGTAGGAGTTCTGAAAGGAAGTCCAGGACCGGAAGCCTGCGCTGGACTCTGAGTCTCGGAGAAGCTAGAAACCACTCAGAAAGGTCAGGAGCCTCGCTTGGCGCGGGCGACCCCGCAACTCTCACTGATTTGGCTGCTTCTGCTGACCTGCTTCGCATGTAAAGCACCCTTTTCCCAAACTGAAGAGCAACTAAGGCTTAACTAAGGCCGTGGCCGCCCTCTCCAAGCTGAGGCTGTCTAGGGTTCCGCTCCTCCCCTGGCACGGTGACACCGACAACTCCCCGCTTCTCCCCAGCGCTGCATTTGAGTGCAAGGCGCAAGGCGATCTTGCCTTGTCAAAGACCAGGCTTTCGGAGCACTCACACTGATTCGGCTCCATTGCATGGGGCTACGGCACTATGCACACCGAGTCAAGCTATTAAAGGACCCGACAGTCGGCTACATGAGTACTCCTGCCCTCTCCTTTGTTGCGGCTATTCCTCGGCGCTGCTACAATGTTTTTCAACGATCCGGGCCCAGCTCCTCGACCATCCGGAATGCTGTCAGACCGAAAAGCAGCCGTCGGGCAAGCCAGGGCGAAGTCACCAAGCACGGCATCAGCGAGCTACCGTTGCAAAACACTTGAGACCTTACTCTACCGTCTCGTGTCTATGGCGGCTGAAAGCCTCCCCATGTACGAAGGCCTGGCAGATCAGAAGAACAGCACGCGTTGGCCCGATGTGCTGCTGGGAACCAAGCTCAGCCTGGGACACGGAGAGCATGACATGGTGACATGGTCTTCTTTTCTGGGGATCGCAGGAAGCCAAAGCCCCCATAGACTGATCTGCATTAGCAGCATTAGCAAAGTCTTCGGGTGCCTCGGCGTTGATGACAGCAACCTGATTTGCAGCATCCGCTCACTCGCGCGCGGTTTCCCCCCGAAAGGCCCGCCTTGCAGGAAGCGGTCGAGACTTGGTCGGGAAGCTCGATGACTGTGTGAATTCCTGGAAGGAACACGTCGATCTGCAGACTTTGAACCCTCAAGCTGCCTTCTGGACCTTCCTGGACCTATGATCTCCACAAGCCTACAGTCGTACAGAGTCCCACGGGACCCAGGATTCCGACAGACCGCATGCCAAATCTTTCCCTTGCTCTCGCACCTTGCACTGTCCTGTTCTTTATCCTTGGCTGCAGAGACAGCGTGAAACCTTCGCCGAAGAACACTCGAAGCCAAGGAACCGGAACGGCTGTCCGAGCACAGACACGTGGAATCGCGGTCGGCCGGTGAGCGGATACTCGTCACGGTAGCCTGAAGCCCGGGGCACAAAGAGTCTGTAGATGTCATCAATAAATGTCAAGCTATGCTTCGCCAAGCTGCTCCATTCCAGGTCGGTTTGGTTCAGAAAGGTGGCCTTCAATCTTCGGACTGCATGGCCACTTCTGAAGGCCACATCCAGGTGCGGATCTTGACATGAGTCGTTCTTCCTGCTCACTGCAAATGATTCGTGCGGCAAAGGCTCCACTTCTGGAATGATGGGAATGTACAGCTTCGACATCTGGAAGGCTACAGGCGCTGCGCTCGGGGGCACCTGGCGTGCATGCGCTTTCGAAAACCTTTCCGACTAAAGAGCTTGCAGAGTTTCGCTGAGCAAGGAGATCTGCATTGTCTTCCAAGAGCTCTCGGGTCGCGATGTCATTTTGTCAAGCCTCTAGCTCCACGAGGTCGACGTCCATCACCGGCAATTTTGGCCTCTCTTCGGCCTCTCCAGCTCAGCAGATCTCAGCATTTCAGCGCACTGGCGAATCGGAAGTTGCCCTGGTGGCCTTGTGGCGACCCAACCACGCCCAGGACGGGGTGGCAACCGCCACGAAGAGCATGCATAGAATGCAAAGGCCCGCAGACCTGCGGAGGATAACAGTACCCAGCAAGCTCGAAACGCCTTGTTCAACTCACACTCGCCTCCCATCCTGACCCAACCCCGCCAACCCCCCTTCTGTTGAATAGGCTGGTGACTTTGAGGTATACTAATTAGTAAGCCAGTGCTAGTCACACCACGCCACCAGATTTACATCACTGCTCAGGCCCTGGGGCTGTGCCTGAAGGCTCGCTTGGCCGGCCGTCCTCGCATCAGGTGCCGCGCTGGCCGGGCAATCGCTTCGGCCTGAGCTTCTTCTGCGAAGCCCGTCAGGTCCCGAGAGAAGCAGTTCGCAAGTGCATCAACATAACTATGTGTGCATGCGCATGTGCGTATGTGCGTATGTGTATACATGTATATACGTGTATACATGTACATGTACATATTATTGTGTTTATGTACATTCGTACGCGTACAATGTGCGTATGCATGCATACCTGTGTGTGTGTGTGCGCCAAAGAACGTACGCTTGCATGCAAGACAGCTTTATGCGCGGATCTGCGCACATACATGCATGCATACATGAATACTACATACGTACACACCTACATACATGCGCACATGAGTCCATCCATGCGTGAATTAATGCCATGCATGCACTTTTGATTCCGGTCGGCTCGCCGACACCCCCGTCCCCATGGTAGGATGATATCCCATGGTATCCCCACGCACACGCCCGGGTGCAAACATGCTGACTCCATGTGACTGTGCTTGTGACTGTGGAGCTTTCCAACCACGACTCCAACGTGAGGGTATTAAAAATGCAACTGTCGAGGATCGAGTTCCTCACAGGCCCGGTTCCTGTGACAGTTGACCCAAGAAAGGA
>CAJNDV010033052.1:17862-33889 GCA_905221635.1 Symbiodinium sp. CCMP2456
GGCACTAACCATTGGGGGGGGGGGGGTGGAGGGGGGGAGCCGACCGCACCGGGATCATATATGGATGCATGATACGTGCATGCACGCGCACATGCACAAATGCATGTCCATATGCGTACCTATACAAACAGATATGCGTATAACTACATATGTGTGTATACAACTGTATATATAAACAATGTATTCTATAACTGTATATGCAAACAATGTGCACACTTGCTGTCAGCATACATGCACATACACGTGTACACGTATCAGCGCACATAAACACACGAAAGCGCACAATCTCGGCTGAGGAACATGGCTCCGCCGAAACCATGGAAAGGGGCTGTGCTGTCCCAACTCCATGGCACAAAACACCCGACTGAATCAGATACCCTCTTTGAGGGCCTCGGGTGAGCTAGACTTACCTTGGATGCTGTGTTGAAGGCTGCGTCTAATGAGCGCACAACGCTTTATCCTGAAGAGAAAGAAGGCCACCAGCTGCAAGGAGTCTCAGGCGGGCAGTGGCTTCCACGGTAATACGTTCATGGATTCAAACATCTGCATCTGGAGGGATTTAAAAAGCCAAAGCTGCGAGCAGGCCAAAGTCAGCTTCTGCATGCTACTTGGGGCCTCAGGTTACGGTGAAGCACAGATGTGTTGCTAAAGTTCCTGCCTCAAGTTCGGCTCTGAAGCCTACAGGAAATTCGCCGCGCAGTCTGAGCATTAGCACACATTCCGCTCAGCCGTTGGGGATTCTGGCTGGTTCAAGTGCATCTCGTGGAGGCGAAGCCTCTTTTCTCAGAAACGCACGCAGAAACGCAGAAACTTAGGTTGCTTCCTTTGGCTAGGGACGATGGCCGGTTCAGCCCTCACGTCCTGTTGCGTGCTCTCGTTAGCGCTACCCTGTCTCCCGGGCCCTCGGAAGGAGCGAAGACAGGGAGACAGCCAAGTTCCCGAGCCTGGCTCCACTCTGCTCTGTCAGGACACAGTATACATTACACATACTACACGTAAGATGTTCTATAAGCACAAAAGCAACGTGGCATCTAGGCTGCAAGAGAATAAGTTGTAGCTGAATCAAAACCATCAGGGACCGTGCTTCCTTAAGCTTCAGCATGGCCAGCCCCCTAAAGGCTACTTGGCTGTCAGAGTTTGGAGATCCTCAGTGGTTTTTCCCCATGGACTCCGAGATGCCACTTGGACATAGCTGGTCGCCGCTCATAGGGATCTTCTGCTTGCAAAGGACTTGCAAAGGGTTCCCTTCTTAATCGTTCAATATAGTCTGGCTTTGAGTCTGGTCTACAAACTCATGGGACATCTGGGTCTGAAAAAGCCACCCTTGAAGATCAAAACCTCGGTCTTTGCATCCAGGAGATCTTGCCTGCGGTGGGTGTGAAACACTAAACACGCAAATTCGATGCCAAGCACGGCGAAGCTTCAGCTCGGAGAGTTGGCGTGCACCTGGACGCGTCGCGGAAGAAATTCCGAAGCTGCAGCACCTCCAGGTCCTCCGTTCAGACAAGCAGCAGCTTTGCTGGCAGCCGATGGTGCCTTCCTGAGGATCTTCCGACTGCAACAGCCACGTGGTAACAGCGGTCTCAACAGATGCAAAGATCTCAGAGCAAGCGGCCCTCCGAACCCCGCCAGCTGGTGGCCTCCCACTTCGCCCAGGGCTACCTGCATTCTCCGGCAAATGCGTCCCGGAAAAGTTCACGCTCTCGGTAAGGAGCAAAGTGTCCAGGTGGAACGACGGCTTGTGCGGGTTCATTGCAGTTGCATCTGGGGAGACGTCAAGAGTCACCAGCAAGATCGGATGTCAGCGATGAGAGACCCTTCGGTATCCATAACTTAGTTACCAACTCTAAGCCCCGAGAAGCCCAGAAACATCCCAACAACCTACACCCCACGATCCCACCCTCGTAGAGCGTGGAAGCTCCAGCGGCAAAGGAAGCTCGTTTCCGTCGGAGCCTCCCTCCTTCGGATCGTGCAGCAATGATCTTGCATTGGCATGCAATGGCATCCAGATCACATGTACGCGTGCGTTGTTGGACTATTCGCTTTGCACTTAGGTTGTTTTTTGTACATCGCCCTCGCTCACGATTGTCCTTGAGCAGCGGCAGCGGCTGGGAGACATAGCAGTTTGGCCCCGTGGCGGTGCCGTTGGGAGTAGTCGGACTTGTATTTGGTGTTGCGCCACCTGACAAAGAGAGTGAAAATGGGTGAAGCCTGATCGCCGGAAGATTCTGCCCAACCCTCTGCTCAAGGACAACGGCTTGGTCTGCTTATCTGCCAAGACTTTTCAAGAGGTGCCGGACTGGTGTACAAAGCTTATGAAATCAGCAGGATGCTTCGTTTCGGGAAGGAGCCACACTTTCAGAAGCTCCCACCCTTGCTGTGCCTGAATCCGGCTGCTTCGCCGTAACAGACACCGCTGTTGACACGAGCGGCAAGGCCTGCACAGGACCAGTACCTGACAAATGCATCACTACGGGTATACTTGTACCATGGACAATGGAGCGTTGCTAGCAGGCAGGGACTTGGCTCATCCAGCTCCCCCAGGGCTCGCACGTGGAAGCTGTGACAAAGTCGCACGTCTCCTTGGAAGCCTCGGCTACAGAGACGTAGAAAAGTGGGGGCGGTCACATCACCCAGAAGAGCGGAGCTTCAAAACGACCCCCTCATGTCCAAACCATTACCAAACCCAAACGGGCCAGTGGATGACCAGATGGCTCAGTCTCTCAGTTCACGAGATCGAACGGGCCCCTCTGAAGCCTTCATTTAGACCAGATGTGACGCTGTCGCCAAGGGACAAGGCGGCTTGCGGACTGGGCTGCTCCGCCTCTGGTGAAGGCGGAAGGCTGTTGATCCTTGGCTGCCCAGGGCCAAGGACGTCCCAGGACTCAGGACTGGCTCTTCGAACTTTGTGAAACCTCACTAAACCTCTCCGGGCAGCTGCTCCCTCACGGCTGCGCGGTAGAAGCGAAGCTCGTTGGGAGTCGGGGTAGCTGCTAGATGTCTGAGCTTTACCTGGCAGTGCAGGATCCAGAAACTCCAGAAAGAAACGCATTGAAAGAGTCTTCTCCGGTGCCTTGACGTTGCTGATGGCACGCAGCCACAGCATCTTCTCAGCACAGGTTCTCGTGGAGAAGTGGTGGTCGCCAAGGCTAAAGCAGCTGCAATCGATGCCCACCCGCTCACTGACACCTCGGAGCTATTCAAGCTGACCCGCAGCATCATGCACAGAAAACTTAAAAGCGGAGACGCTCCCCCCTGATGTCTTCGTGTTATCCACGGGGTGAGCCAATTCACAGGCAAGGCAATGCAAGCCAGGTCGCAAGTGTTCGTGTCAATGGCGAGGTGAACCACTTGCACCTCAGCCGTTTCGCTGTTTAGTAGCACATATGCAAAACTCCTCAAATCCTATTCTCGATCTCCGTCTGCTGCGGAGTTGAATAACACTTGAAGTTTTCGCCAGATTCTCAAGCCGCGCAGATGGAATATGCTGTCACAAGGCTTTGCAGGCGTCATCCTCGTATGCCGCGAAGCCCGCAGTGTTGTCGCAGTGGGCGTGCAGCTCACCTTCATACTCTCTGGCACTTCACTGGCAATTCATTATGTCCACTGTCGTCCATGTCGACCCGAGAAGAGCACTTGAGAAGAGTCGGAGTCGGAGCTTGACAAGGTCTTCTTAAGTTCGAGGCTACGTTTCTCGAATGCGGTGGGACCCGAAAGCAATTCAGCGACAACCACCGTGTAAACTTGAATGCGTAGCAAGGCTAAAAGTCAGTCATGGTAACACTGCAGTACAGCGTAATGGAAAGGACTGTACAACGACAGTAAAGATCACAATGATGCATCACAATACCATGGGAGTTTTTGAGGAAGATAATAACAAACTTCATAATCACGGATTGGCGAAGCAATATTGAATGCTACCGTATCTCTACAATCGGACACACCTGAAGTGCTCTTCCTATCCTCATACTATCATGGGTGGCATGCTACTACGGACACTTCAGGCAGCATGAAAGTGCCGCTGGAACACGATCATGTTATCCCGTCCTCTTACTGATCAATGTGGGGATCAGCCCATCTTCGGTGGCGCTTCTGCCCCATCCCTTCACGAACAAGTCCTCCAAGCTTTTGACTCACTCTCGTCAGCCAAGGCGCCGTAAACCAGCGAGACACCCTGGTCATCGTAGAGCAGCATGTACCCTGGACTTGCTTTTGCTACAGAAACACTGGGTAGCACTGGTCAAACAGCTTGACCCCATCCAGCGCACCTGCTAGCAACCGGGTGGACGTCCAGCTTGCTCCAGGCAAGGGGAAAACAGCCAACTGGAAGGAGGGGAAAAGAGACTGCGTCAGAATCCGCAAAGCTCGTGACACCTCAGAAGCGAGCATCCGTGCAAAATGTTGACTAGCTCATCGTGCCTTCATACGGCGGCCGTGTAAGCGATACATGATTCTCACATTGGACAATGCTGCCTGTCAATCAAATCTCACGAGGCAAACTCGACGAAACTGCCGGCCTACGATGCGACTTCGTGACAACTCCTGTCCATCCCAGGCGCATCGGCCACCCACCGCGCACGTTCCGTGTCGGCGCTAGGGCCATGTGTGGCGAAAAAATGGGTGATGCCATGGTGGAACACCGAGACCTGCAAAGGGAGGAAGAAAATGCTCAACGATGTGGTGCACGCTCTGCTGCCGTAAGCTTTACGGCTTCAGGCTTTCGCGTGCTCACCGAATGAAGCCTAGTTTCAATTAGGCGCGAGAAGTGGTGGTCATGCCTGGCTCTGCTACGACGGCGAATCCGGTATGATGATGAAGTGCGATGACGACGTTAGGTGAAACGATCCTGAGGTGAATAGATCTGCATGAGCGGTTGATGGTCTCATCGCGTGTTGCATGCAGACATTATGCTCCGCCTTCTTACCGCAGCCTCAGTCGTGAACCTCCTAGCTCCCCTGCTTTGGGTTTCCAAAACCTTTGCCAACAACAAGCCCTTGCTAAAGCCCCAACCCGTAGCATTCTAGATTCACACCAGTCATGTGATGCAAGAACACGGTGCCGAGAGTATTCACCGCATGAACGATGTGATGGAAGCTGCGAACCTTCGCAACGCAAGAGCTGGAGGCCTGCAGCCTGCTCTTTTAGCTACCAGAGAGGACACAGAAAAAGTAGAAGGCTTAGAAAAGCGCGAGAAGCCTTCGACAAAGATGTGACCACCCAGCCTTGAAAAGACGTAGCCAGGGTTGCGATTGATCGGCCTTCGGGTCAAAGGAGATCCCTTCGTTCACTGCAACTGAAAAAAAAAAACAGCTCGTGACGGGCCTGGATTGTGTGAAGCCGGCAGGCTTGTACCAGGGAAAATGGCGACCACGCAATACTCATGGCTGGATGATTGTCATCCGGATATCCTCACAGTTCTGCAGCGCCAGCTGAGTTCTTAACCACATGTTGGCAAGATCTGCTGAGAAAACAATTGGCACCGCGGCAGCCCACAAGTGCACACGCTTCCGAGAGTCTTCATGCACAGTGTGCCAAGACCGCAGTATCTCAAAGCCCTTCAAGCAAAGGTTCTGATTGAAAAGCCATTGGAATGGATGGACAAGATCACCTTCTCAAAGCTTTTGCCATCCTCTTGGCACAGATGCCAGACCTGTTCAGGTTCTGGCTCAGGAGCTGAAAGCATTTCCCACGCTGCATGTGCCGAAACTTATGTGCACCGCGCTTGGACATCAACTGAATCGTTGACAACATCAGCATGAAAAAAATAGGTCATGCCTATGCCGAGTCAAGGAAACAACTCCCACCAAAAGTAAACCTCAACCCTTCGTCAGGAGAAAGGCACAACGGAGATGCCTCGCCCGACCTCATCGGAGGCTCAGTCAGCGGCCTCGCAGCAAGGCTTACCGCTAAGGCCTGGGGGTAAAGCGGGTAAGGGTATCGGGGTCGTTTTTCGCATCTGGCTCATGCTCTTTGAAGCTTGAGATCCTTTTGTCAGCTAGTTGGTCGAGATGTCCTCCATTCGGATTGCAAGTCTTGCGGCTGCGAATCCCGCTGCTTAGCAGAGCGGCAAATCCATCTCGGCGGAGTACGTAATCAAACCTCAGCGAGAGTTCAGGTCGCAGCTAGCGAACACCTGTTACATCCAGGCACTTGCCCGGAGCTACTCGATGCACAGCGAATGATGTGAGACACCCATGTGACTGCGACTGCGGTTCGGCACACTATGCAAGGCCAGCGACCCTCCCGTGGACGACTTGGAAGTTGCAGAACTTCTTCCGGTGGCAACGGCTCCTGCATCAGTCCAACCACCACACATGTAATCCAGCCCAAGTGACCGATCATCATGACATGTCATGGGTATCATATACAACTACATATACATATACATATATATATATACTTCTACATATGCAAACATATCTATCTATCTATCTATCTGTCTGTCTATCTATCTACCTATATGTATGTATGTATATGTAATACGTACTGAATATATGCCTGGACCTACACCTAGACGAGGTACACATACACACTTACAGACATGTACAAGCACATACATGCGCGCGCACACACACATTCAAAATTACATTAATGCAGACGTGAACATTGCAAATACATGTGCAGTGCGGACACATACGCAAGTACAAAAGTAAATAAGTACATACATGCATGCATACACCCCTACATACTAACATACTTACATGCGCATACATACCACACATACACAGATACACACATACACACATGCATACAAGCATACATTACATACGGACAAACATGCGTGCATGTGTGTGTGTGTGTGCGTGCGCGTGTGATATGATCTCCTCCGGCGGCTCTCCGCAAAGAAAGTACTCCACGTCCGTCTCGCCGGGCATGTGCGGATGCGCCTTCCCATCTTCGCCTCGGCTTCCAGACATCTTGCCACCGAGCGAAGCTTCAGATAACAGCAGATGCAGGGAATCGGAGGGAGTATCAGTTGCGCAAATTGTGCACAGGAGGACAAGCACGAAAAGGCTGTGCCAAGCCCTCTGCCCTTCTTGTTTTCACCTGGGGCCATGGAGCTACTTTCACTCAACTCAAGTGATTCACCGTGTCCGAGCCTTGCTTGCATCTGCAAAGCGTGTTGATGACAGAAGCTTCGATGTCTGTCATCGACTTCTCGCCCTACACCATGGCGAAATGCTGAGCGGCGGTTTTGCTGCCCGGCTACCAGCACTACCCGCTTCCCTATCGCTGATACTGGTATGTTTGATGAGCACGGGTCTTTATCTTTGGGTCTGGCAGATTGGCCGGGAATGAGCATATCCCCCATGCCTTCAAGCAATTCTGGGTGATTCCAAGTTTCGGTCAGATCTTAAGCTCGGTCCAATAGTCCAAGGTCAGGCCAAGTAGATTTCTACAGCCCTTCACTTGCTCTTGCAGTCAGATATAGTCAGATTGGACATTCTCCGGATTGCTGGGTTACGCTGCTTGTCACGTGCGTGTACCTTGAACAGACTGCGAGGCGATTGAGCAGACCATGTTCGTGGAAGCTGGAGAACCTGCGAAAGCATGCCATGAATTCCGGCGGAATGGCAACACAGAAAGCCAAGCAAGCCGGATACCGGAAACCATATTGCAGACTCAGTTGCACGATGCTGGATGTCGTAGAAGAACTCCGAGGTGAATAACATGCCCAAGCTGATATATGTCGGCGTAGACCCCAACACAATGAAAGACCAGACACCAACATACACCAGGAGATGACCCCGACCAAGGCGACCAGGGCAAGCCCGACAAACACGAACACTGAGAGATCACGACCAGGACATACCAGGACGACAATGGCGGGCACGACGATCACCACCACCACTACGACCACGACGATAAAGACCGGCACAACGACCAGGATCATCACAGAAACCAAGCTGTCGCAGCTCTGCCTGTTCGACGTCTGAAGTCCAGGCCGCCCGAGCAGTGTCCAGCGCCGTCTTCCAAAGAGCATTGCAGGTGGTCAAGGCAGAGCATGGGAGCGGAGAGAAGCAGTCAAGGCCAGGAGCCTACTTGGGGGTTTTGCGGGCCTCCACTCAGCCAACGTTTGGGGACACAAAGTGTCAAGCACCGCTTCGGCGATTAAACGGTCGCCACCACAAGCAATGGGGACGGTTCCTGTCTTGTGACTGGCAACAGCTTGAAGGACAGCCCCAGTGCTTTGCATGGACTCTTGACCATCACTGTCATCATCGTCATCATCATCATCCAAGGCCCCTCATCCCTGTTGAGACATCACCCGGATGCAGAAACGACAAGCTCGATGAGCATGCCGCGCCGCCAAGTTGCACCCTACCCTTTTGAGTAGGCGTGGGTCGTTTTGGGTGTAGGTTAGGGGAATAAGTGGATGCCCTTGCCTGCCATCCCTGATCCCTGTCTCGATCTATCGGGACCACTGGGAACCGACCACCTACAACCACAGCGGGCAAGGGGAAAGGGACTCCTCCGCCCAAAACCCAAACCCACCCACCGGCAGTGGGGGTCCTACTTGGTGGGCTGAAGAGAGGGCCGAGGTGGTTCGGTAGTGCCAGGCAGGTTGCCTAACATTCCCCTTTCCTGCATGTTTTGCGCATTTAACTCATTATAAGACCTAATAGTTGGATCATCTTGCAAATATCCCAAAACGTGCACGCGACTGAACCAGGAGAATGCAGGAGCCACATCTTAATTTTTTGAGGCGGCCACAGGATTCTCACCCCAAAGACGCACGGCACTTTGGCAGGACCCCGAGTGTGGTGGGGGAAACGACGCCACAGCAGAAGCTGCAGAACCGCCGCCGCACGTGCTGCCGGGCGCGCTTCTCCGGGATGGCAACGTACAGTATTGCCTCCACCCTGAACGCAAGAAGCCCAGTGTTGCTGCATTTTTTCGGGGACGACATCTTAACAAGGCCCATTGCCCCATCACTCCACCTTGCACATCTCCACACAACAGTGGACATGAAGCTCAAACTCCCAAGAAGCCCTAAGCCTGCGGCGTTGGGATCTTTAACGCACGCTTGGCACTCCCTGCAGAGCTCCCAGCAGCCCGAAATCCTCCTCAGGGCTTCGGAACTCCAGCGTGTGCTTCACAATTCCTGAGGATGAGGGCTTTGAGGACTGCTAGGCTGCATAGGTTTCACCCGGGCTGGGTTCGCAGCTCAGGGCAACTATCAGCTGAGCTGAGCGGCTGCCATTCCATGGGTCGAGCTCGTAGACAGAATTTAGGTCCACGATTCGCTCGGAGGGTTCGTTGGCTGTCTCTTGAGACGAGGCCCACTCTTCAGCTTGGCCAAGGAAGTTGGTGCCTGCCTGAAAAAGGTCTGTCTTACCCCAAGGCGCATTCTGAAAATTTTGTAGGGCTCCTCGGGCCGCTTGCACCGCACTGCGGGCCTGCTCCTTGCCCAACACATCTCTGGGTATCATGACGAGGCGCCAGCGAACGCGCAGGTACAAGCCAGAGTGCACCACATTTGTTACCTCACTTCTTGCAGAAGTGCTGATCAGCTCGGTGCCTTGACGAAAGTTGTCCCAGAACTGGCCGTACTGCATTGAACCCACGAAGCGCAGACCGCTTACCTGAGCAATCTCCAGAGAAATCCCAGGGTCAGCCACACTGGCTCCCGGTGCGATGCCCGGCAGCCGCGCATGGTCGCTTCGAACAGTGTCTATTGCTTGGCCAACATTAGCCGCGAAGTTTGGGTCCGCCTGCGCCCGACGGACAGTCAAAGGGCCTCCAGAGCACCAACGACCGGGGCTCTCTGCTGCCGACACTGGGCATACCCCGGTCGAAAAAACTTGCGCAAACGGTCGGCTCGCACATTGGTTGTTTGCATGCCAGATGGAACATAGGACTGCAAGCTTGCAGAGTCTGCCACGCAAGTTCTGCGACATTCTGGAACTCCCACCACTGAGCCGTGAAGGAACGATTCACTGGCTAGTCTGTTCCTGTCTTGCAAAGGCTGTGTTCTTATCCAAAATCCGAGGCTGTACTGAGAGCTTGGAAGAAGCGGCAGAAGAGTTTGTCAAGCGATGCTCCCCGTGAGTTTGCCTAACATCCCACTTGCTCCATCTCTTGGGAAGTCCAGAGGACGCCTCTGATCTTCATGGCTACAGCAAGGCAGAAGTAAACCCGACGAGCTGAGTGTCAAAGAGCTCTCAGTACATGCGGTAAATACGAGCATTGCGGCCGTCATAAGCCTTATGGCCATTCGGGGTACTTTTAAAATGCACTCCTTCTTGCACGACGGCACCTGGAATGCCCTCCCAGGGTCCCACATTCCATCCTGTACAATCATCGATGAAGCACCTCGAAACCTTATGGTTGAGGCCCCACTAGTAGCCTTCAGCTTTGCGGCTGCACTGCATCTTAGATGCTCGCAACGGCAACTCTCAGACAGCCCGACTAGGCCTCTAATTTATTAAAACTTGAAGGTCTTCAGTGTCTGCCAAAGGTGTCACGGCCGCCACTGCCTGAACAGTCAAGGACTTGTGCCAGCCAGGCGATCTCAGAAGCGGCGAATGCGCTCCGGACTTGCAGGAAGGGCAACGAGCCTGTTGACCAGGTCATGACCTTAGGAATGACATGCTCAGGCTCAGGTGTGGTTGATTGAACAACAGCTGTGCCGACGACCGATGGTGGCTGCAAAGAACTGCGTCCGCATCTCCTGGTCGTGCACCTTTCCGGTTTCCGGGTAGACTGAACTCTTGATCTTCAGCTGTCTGCGATCCTTGCCTGATGGAGGATGTGCTCCGCCCATCTGTCAGGGTCCTCATGCCGCGGCAACGGCTTAGGATGTGGCCTGCAGCAACGAGCCACACAGGACTAATCTGTGAGGTCGCTTCTGCTCCGAATGCAGTCAAGCTGCATCAGGCTCGGCATGAGCACATCCCAACCTGGACGAGCTTCGAGTTTTGCCGCTGCTTCGCTTCGTGCTGGTGAAACCCACTATATCGGCCGAGCTCTCAGCCATATTTGCGAGTGACGTGCACTGACTTCAGCAGCTGTGAGTACTCTTCAGACAGATGCTCCCTCGGTACGAGCTGAAGAGCATCAGTGTCTCAGGCGCTGCACTGCGGTTCGCAAACCGCTCCGGAAGACCTGCCATCCGAGGCACTGAATCGCCTTCAGGAGAGCGCTGGGCAGCAGCCGCATGTCCGAAGCTTTCACGAACCAAACCTGGCGCCGGAGGAATCCAGTGAGTCCACGGAGCGATCCGATGAGGCGCCTCGCAGGTGGTGGCCGCCACTGCCGAAAGAGGCTCCAGTGCATTGATCCAGGACCCAAACCTTTCGATCTGGCGCAACCCGAGACTGTGACAACAGCGCTGCAGTCGCAAGCTTTGAAGCAGGCTTGGCTTCGTGCAGCTGCCCGGGAAGCAGCGTTTGACAAGTTTCAGCTCCATCGTCCTGCACGTCTCCAGGTGCGAGCCAACAGAAACACGTCAGCCCGTCAGCCTGCTCTTTCTTCAGATGTACATTGCCTGACAAGTGTCAAGGAATTCTGGCTGGGACATGCTGAGACCAGACCACATTCACTGCACCTCTGTAGATCACATAGATCACCCTCGAATCCTTTCACAACAGGGCTGCCGTCCCATGCTGACTAAGGCTACACGTACCGGGTCCGCGGCTCTCTCGCCCTGCTTCAAAAAAATGAAGTCCTGGCAAACACGAACAATGTGTTTTCATCGCTCGACTCCGGTCCTCGTGCTGATCACTGCTACTGATCCTGATCGACCTTCAATTTGTTGAAGAAGAAGCTGGGATGTGGAGGATCATTGGGGCCTCCCGCACGGCTGGTCTTTGGCAAGAGCTCCGTGGCGGCAACAGCCCTCTTCGACACGCAGCGCGCAATGCTCTGCTCTGGCTGCACTCTTCCGGCCTGGCTCCGGATAAGCCTCGCAGCTTCGAGGGAAAATGACGGAAATCCACGGGTGTTTTCTGCTCAGGTGCCTTCATGCCCGGGACGAAGCGGTTCAGAAACTTCTTCTTTGCCTTCGTGGCAACTATTCCCAAGCGAGTCCCCCTGACCAGCCTGGGCCACATTCCACAGCCTCCTGGAGCTGAATCAGGCGATCCTGCGAAGGTTTACGAGGCAAGTGAAAGAAGCGCTCTCATCGCTCTCTGTGTGTTGGGTGACCTTGGCAATCTTGAAGGCGCTGGCGGGCAACAGCAGGAACTCACCTGGGGAGACCCGATGGAAGTCTCAAGTCTGGCGCTCACGAGGTCAGCGACCATGGATTCTGTCAAGGTGCAGTTCGTCAGGCAGCTGGCAGCTGCCTCGGGGTACGTGCGCATGGCTTGAGCCCTCCGACTCCGACTTCCTCCCCCTCGCTTCGAAGCCGGCCTTTCTGGTTGCGTCCTTGTGCATCAGGGCCAGCCTGGGGGTGTTGAGTCGCGTCACCCGCATCTGTCCTGCGCCCACCCTGCGCGTCTGCCCTACTCCCTGCAGAACGTATTGGCCCAAGTGGCTCGCCGAAGACCGCGCCGCTCCGTGCCTTGCCGACACACTTCCCCAAGTCGCTTTGCAAGGACACCGTGCTGACACCGTCCAGCGTCCTCACCTCGAAAGCTGCACTTCGGAGAAGGTCCTTTCTTCGGCGCCTGGGGTGCGAGCTCGGGCCGACTCTTCCCAGGGCATTGGAACGTGCCTGCAGGCTGGAACTTTGAGCCAAAGGTCGACTCTCGCGACTGCCAGTTCTGCCAAAGTTCACATCCTCAAAGCCTGCGCTGACAGGCAATCGTGGGGTATCTTGATTTCCTGGACCTGGCGCAGTCTGCACAGCTGCCACGAAACGGACAGGCTGCAACTGAAGCACAACTTCACCCGGCGACTACAGTAGGCACCTGATCTGTACACGCACGCCGCGAATGCTATCGTAGCTACGAGTACGTAACCAGTACGTATACATGATACGCTCCAAATGAAACTGTGAGCCATAGGCCCGCGGCCTATGAAGAAGGCCACCTCCCAGCAGTCACCGAAGCAGCTGCTTTCATGCGCTTATGAACCAGAGGATCTGACAGTGGATCCGTGACGCGACTTACACTCCATGCCCGCTGGCCTCTCCCCTGACGATCAGCCAGCAATGGGCCTGGGCAGAGGGGAAGGCAGACCAAGCGCTTCAAAGCATCGGCACAAGCTAAAATACTAGGATGTACTGTATCAATCATCTTATTCTTAGTATCTGTAATCTTAATCTCAGAGTTGAGAAACAGCATCAATACTAGTAATGAGTCTGATAGAAATAGAATAGCATAGAATATGTTAGACTAGAATAGCATGAAATAGGAGAGGCTAGAAAGGAAAAGAATTGACAAGAATGTAATATATCTTAACCCAATCTCATCTCATGTAACCGAGGATGATATGAGATGATGAGATAGGACATTATCCATCATGACATGACATGACATGACATGATATGAAAGGATACGGTATGATACGATACGAGATGATATGATATGTCAAGTTGCCACATGATACGAAAACATCTGATACAATAGGATATGATATGAATTTTATGGTATCACATGCTATAAAGCAATCTTACAGGGTAGATGACCGGGTAGGATATACCGTCTAACATATTGCAAAGCACTGTAAAGCAAAATACTATGCTAAAACATAGCACATATGATTGCAACCTATAGCATATCATATGATAAGGTTCCTCATGCAGTACAATAAAGCTTGATACAACATGGAATGCTATATAAGCCTACATTGCATTGCGGTACAACATGCAATACACCATGGTCTATTGTGTAGACTATAAAACTATGTAGTATACAAGACAGAAAAAATCTAGTACAATATGACATTACACTATACGTTATCAGAACATGCCATATCACACCATGTTGACTGGTAAAATACAATATAGCAACATAATGCAATATTGTAATGTAAGGAACACATTACAGTATGATATTTGAAGATAAGGTTAAAGAAATATGATAACACGAAAAACACTACAGTGATAAGGTTGTTGTAATAATTGCCATAACATATGCTATCTGACCATATATAACCTTTTGTAAACCATACACATGTGTGTATATATATATGTATCATATCATATATATATATATATAGATATACATATCCATATATATATATATGTGTTATGCATAGATGTTGCACGATAGATTATAATACGACCTCCAGTATGTATATGTATATTATCATTATATATGATCCATAGTATCATATATCATATACAATGTAATATGGTGGATGTAATGTGTGTAGTGAAGTCTAGAAACATGATATCATAAAGAATACCACACAGAAAATATAGTGCAGAATCTAGGCAGTACACTCTACACTATAAACAGACCCTAAGCACTAAAATCTAACATGCAATATACGGCGCCTATGATCTACGACATAGAACATGTCATGTAAACATAACCTATGTCATACATTCATAGATAGTGTATGGTTATATGCGGTCGTTGATATAGGTCTGTACGAGCTACTTCCGCTTTGTATGGAATGGAGAATACAAACACATAATACAGAACATAGAGTATAGAACGTAAAAGTACAATACCTGAGAAAATAACAATGCAAGAATATGACTCGCTGCCGTCGCTCGGTGTCTTGCCGGTGGATCCCCCTGGCGGAAGACGACTGCACCCTTCGGAGCCTGCCACACGCGGAACTGTTTTTCGCGATGCGTGGCCCATCCTCCCATCCTCCATGAAAGAAGCCATCCGAGGAAGCTCCGCCAAGACTTCAGGCTCCAGACTTCTGAAGAAGTTGCTGCGCTGCCTTGGGACGAGTCTAGACTCACGCAAGTCGCAAGAACGGTCCCACGAACCAAACAAGGATTACTCTGATAAAGCCTAAGCCTGGGACAGCAAGGCAAAGGCTCGCTCCTCCTCCTCGGTTGTGATCGCGTCGCGCTCGAGCTCATGAACCATGGTGGCCTCCTGGAGGTGAACCAAAGATCGGAGATCCAGCACAAGATAGCACAGCTCTGAATGTAAGAAGCTTTTCTCTTCCATAGGGCATGAGGGCCGTGCGAAAGCCCCTGGCCACTAGAGCCCCCCATGTGTTACGAGGTTCCGAGGACGTCTTTCTTCTTCCACACAGCCAAAGAGAAGGCAAGTCGCCCCCTCTTGTCGCGTGCGAGCACCCTCTCTCTCTCTTTCTCTCCATAGGGCTGTGGCTCTCTCTCTCTTCTTCCACACAGTCAAAAGAAGGGCAATGCACCCCCCGTCTGCGCGCGTACGCGCACTGGTTGTGCGACTCATGTGTGAAAGCTTTGTTCGATGCTGGCCGCGGTCCCCGAACAACTAACCACAGACTTAGACCTAACTAATTTATGGGAACCCCGGCCTCATCGGGCTCACGCCTGCTCTGTCCCCCCTTTCGCAGTTTGTTCTTCAAACTCAGCTCTTGGTGTGAACCGGGCGGCTCTTCACAGGGCACAACACATGCAAACACAGACGCAACACACACAAGTTTCGCTGGAGCCCCCCAGTTCGTCGTCACCAAGTTGTGCGAGGGCTGGAGCTTTCGGCATGGCAGTACAAGACAAACGTGCATGGACCCCCTTGCTTAAGTCGGGAAGCACTGCTCGGATAGAGAACTCCGTTGATCAAACAGAACCAAACAAACTCTATCATCAACTCATGGGTCTGCACTGTGTGAAAACTGTCTGCAGCTGGGTCCCCCTATCTTGTAACACTACAGGAAGCAGGTCAAACGTCGACAAGCTAACACCACACACTGCGACTGAGGCCCGGGCTGCTGAAGACTTGTTGCATGTGCCATGGTTACACAAGAGTAGTCCTGTCCCCCTGAAAACACCTTGTACTGAGCATCCCATCACAAAGAAACTAATCCCCCATGACACCATGCATTCTGCGCCTACGGTGGTTTGGGCTCTCTCTCTCTCTCTCTCTCTCTCTCCTCCGGGCGTAGGGACGGGTCAGCGTCCCCGGGCACCTGGCCCACCCACTGTCTTGTTGGGCTACGGGGAGTGACAAGCGAACATAGACCG
>CAJNDV010033052.1:33989-47757 GCA_905221635.1 Symbiodinium sp. CCMP2456
AGCCGCAGCGGTGCGGGCCTCGTCCCACGCCATTTGGATGTCTTGTTGGAGAAGCAGCTCCCGAGCTTTCGCAGGCGTCGGATTTTCCACACCAAAGAGGATGCAGTTATCAGCCAACGGTTCGTGTCTATGATGACTCTTCTCCCCTTTTATGCATCTAAGGCACAGCTTATGCGGCTTGGGGTGATCCCCCGGCTCAACTTTACGAGGCTGGGGTGCAGGCAAGGGACGGTCCTCTTGGTAGGCCGAGTCACGGATGGCAGCATCGATCTTCTTCTGGCGTAGGAACTCTTGAATTCCTTTCACATCTTCGCGAAGACAGCCGTGCAGGATGCATTCTGGATCAGCACGGGTGTGGCCTCCATGGTATGAGCTCCCCTTTTTGCATCTGAGGCACTTGGGGTCGTTCCCCGGCGTAGTCATGGCTGTAGGCTTTCCAGAGGTGTGGAGGGAATCTTTGACGGGGCTCCCCGCTGTAGAGCTCGTCGTCGAAGGCTGTTCCCCAGTAGTGTGAGGAGACTCTGGCTGGTTTGGGGTTCCCCCCGTGTCACCAAGTTGACCAGCGTAGGCACGGATATTATTCGCGATCACGCTGCCCAAGTCACGAACTTGAAGGTGAGATACTCCCCCGTCCAGTCTCGAGCTTACGGAGAAGGTTCCCCGGCAGCAGTGCTTTGAGTAGGCTCGCCGATCACGTACCGGTATCTGGGCACAAACACCCGAAAGAGCAGGACTCAGCAGCGGTCACCCTCGTGCTGCGTTGCACACCGAGCTTCGCAGCAGGAGCGTCGTGCACGAGGAGCGCAAAATATTTGTTCTCGGTGCCCAGCAATCGCTTCAGAAGAGAGAAGAGACCTAAAGACGGGTCAGGCCCCCGGGTTGAGGACGGAGCGGACCTCAGTAAGAAAAGAGAGGGAGAGAGGGGCAGAGAGGCCGCTCCTCCTTGAACCACTCGCGGCTTGAGCCAAAATGGCTACCTCTCTCTCTCTCTCTCTCTCTTCTCTGCACGCTACCACTCGCTTCGTATGGCGAGCACGTCACGCCGTGCGAAAAGGGCAACTGCAGAGTGGAAGACATCGCATGAGACTGTCACAGACTTGGCACCCTCACAAGCCCCGGGCCCTGCACCATGCACCTTTCCTGCTTGGCCTCGTTGTTTCTGTCCGTCGAGCTTCGCCGGTGTTGCACTGGGACCGTTTCGAAGCCTTACTTGTCTCGACTGCAGTTCCCGACAGGTCAGGTACCGACAGGTGAGGCTGCCACTCCGCACTATCGGAACGGTTCCTGCAAAGCGTCTCTAGCCCGTCGCGGACAGGCTGCCACAGTTCTCCGTCCACTTGTTGTTGCATGAATTATCATGAATTACGCTTGAGATCCCAAGTCCTGCATTGGCCCAAGCCTCGCAACAGCTCGAAACTGTCACGCTCAAGAGCCGCTGAGAGAGGCAGCTCCCTCGGATCCCAGCTTTACCAGGCTGCTTGGAGCCACTGCGCGACTGGCCAAGCATGAGCCTCGGGCGGCGGCATCAGTCGAGCTCGTCTTTTCACATCAAACTCGTGATTTCCCTTCAATTCCTTTCGAAACCCGCCCAACCGTTTCGAATGAACTGTCTCCCTGTGTTTTCACAAACAAAAAAGGTGCCAACAGACAGCTCATTCGTGGTCTAAGTGTCGCAGCTCTTGAGTAAGCCTCTGTTACAGTTGAAGTTGCTGTCGCGAGACGAGCTCTCGAGGGCATGCTCACAACATGAGGCTGGCGCGGAGACAACGTCCAGGTGCCAAGGGCCTCCGAGGTTTGAAGGATCGCGAAAAGTCCAAGAGCAAGCCTGATCGACTTTTCGAATCATGTCACAAACCATGTCTGTCTCCGGCATTAAATTGACCGCCATGGGCAGACATGTTGTCTGTCTGGGGAACTGCCGTGCGGCACAAGGATCGTATGAGCAATCAAAAAATCTCTTGAGCAAAAAGAATCAGAGTCATACCGGAGGCAACGATTACTCTCATGCACTGATACAAGGCACGTCCCCAGGGGATGGTGTGCAACGAAGGAAATGATGTGTCCAAGACTGCGGAAGGAGTAGGGCCCGACACCCTGCGGCATGAGTACGCATATGCGAGATGTGGTCAAGCGGGGGAAATCGCCCATCCCTCCAATGGCATGGCCCCGTTGCAAGCTCGAACTGGAGCCTTGGAGAAGTTCATCGAGCCGGTGCTCCGGGATCCTGGGAGCTTCAGACTGTTGGAATCTTGCAGTGACTGGCTCAGCCCAAGCCCAAGCGGCCTGTCAGCACATCTTGGTCTTGAAGCTTCCTCGTCCTTTTGCCCGGCCGTGTGCTAGCCTCGCAGCCCCGTTTCTGAGGATTGAGGGGACCAATTCCAATGGCCTTGGCTGGTGTGCTGGGAGCTTCGTTTTTGATGCAGAGTTAAAGCTTGTTCGACGACCTTCCCTTCTCTATGCCCTTCCGTGCTGGCCTCAGAAGAGCAGGGGCGCAAAGATTGCAGCACCGGGGCATCTGAGCCAGGCGGTTTGCGGAGGTGTCATTCGCAGAGACGCATGTTTCTCACTTGGGTGCCAACTCCTTCGACGAAAGCAGTCCTCCCAAGGCTAACGCACTGGCACCGTCCTGTCTGCATCAATCTTTCCGAAACTCACTGTCATTCCTGCGGAGTTGTGGCTGGGAACTCATGGGATTTCTTCTGCACCTCGACTAACCTTGGCTGGCCATCCGCTATTGCAACATGGCAAGCTGCATGCGAACCAGTGAAAGGGCCGGGCCGGCATTGATAGTAGACTTGGTACGTGTCCTTCTGCACAGATGTCAGCGTACAAGGACACGACAGGGGCATTGGAAATCCCCCCCATCATGCTAGGGATGGCGCCAGAATTTCAGCTTTCACCATGAGGATCGAGACATTGCGGCCACTGTTCCATGCGGAACAAGTCGCATAGAACAGCTCACTCACGTTCCGATCGTCGAGTACGCTTCCCGGCTGCAACCAAACTATGTAATTGCTACCGATGTCGAAAAGGCTGGAGGGGCTGGGTCTTTCCGGTCTTTCACTGGCATACGCGAAGTACTACTTCTATTGGCAACTGTTGGCAGCTGAGCGTGCATTGCCTGATTCAACAACCGAAGATGTCGCAATCACAAGACTGTTGCAAGTGCCCGCACCAACGAATCGCGCTGTTTTGGTAAGTTGAGTTTGGTGTGGCACCTCAGGTTCAAGTGAGACAACAAAAGATGCCCTGAAGCCATCAGCCAGCAGCTCCGCTGAGAGACTCCACTTGAATCCCTCTTGGCCACCGAGTGCTGTCTTACAAGCACTGTGCAGAGAACAACCTGGCAGTACATGGCGCAGCACAGAATGTAAAGTCCATATCATCTTGCAATACCCTGGGAATGAGAGCACAAGACTACCACGAGGTGCCCCCTCAACTCTTTTCGTTAGACCGGGGCTTTGCCCACAATACAAGGAGAAGCCTTGAAATCGGAGGCTTCTCTACGAGGCTGTCACTGTGCACCTGAAGAGTCGATGGATGACATTTTTCAGAATTCCCTTTCATCTCCTGACGGCTAGCGCGAAGGCCCGTGAGCCCTGTGGAGCATCAAAGGGTGCACAGCAACATAGGTAGCAAAATACAGGCCCGCATGCGGCTTCGTATTGCGAGCTTGCGTGGTGGGAATTGCAAGCCCATGTTAGGACTACGAAGATGCCAAGTCTGGTATATCGAAGACAACGCGTCGCACAAGTAACTGCAGTGCACTGCAGTTTCAGCCGGACTCTTGCTGAGCTGGAGGAGATTTCACACACAGCTGCGCAGGCTGCGGCTTGCATGCCACACGCTTTGCGCGGTGGTACAGCAATGACGGTGTGAGGTTCGAGTTGTCGAACACTGACTGCGGTTCAGAACTTCAGGTACAGATCCGAGAAGGCGAAATGTGTTGACAACAGAGCCCCCGGTGAGATGAATGTAATTTACTGAACTGAGCAAAGCACAACTTTGCATGTCGGTATGCCTCAAAGCTATGCTGTGCTTTGCAAATTCTCAGAGACGACCACCTGGAGTGTTCCGTCGACGCCATCGCTTGGGATGGGCTTTCGGAATTCAGAGATTACTGTGGCATTGACACACTCCTCGGTAAGTCATGGGTGTGAAGCTCACTTAAAATTCAGGTCTGTGAAGGTTGGATTTCTGTAGATCGAATTTCCATCGCGAAGTCGTGCACGATGCCTTGACAGATTCCCAGGAAACAATTACCACATTGGCACACGCACACGCACACTACATGGGAGATTGAGGTCAGCACCGGCAGTCGGACAGAAAACAGCTGCCTGCCATGACTGCAACTCCCATGTGAGCGAGCGCTCTGCTCGCCGGCACAGACCGAGCTAAATGCCTTTTGGGGCCTTCTTGGCGTGCAGCAGGCTTCGTCTGCAAGTTACTATCACACGCACTTCGGTGTTCTCGTTAGCATCTGCAGCCATCAAGCTGTGAGGGTGAGGGTCAAGAGGCTTGCGCAGTCACATTGCAAGCACGGCAAGATGGCTGCACATCCACCTTGCTGTCCGCGGTAAATAACTCTTGCCAAGCAAGCTCAAAATCACGGCCAGGAGAGGCGTGAAGTTCTACTTCTAGAATGCACGGAGGGCTGGGACTTTCAGTTCAGCGCGCCGATGACAAAGATGCTGCGCCAAACTTCAGTCTTCCGGATCCAAATACCGATTCTCGAGGTACCACACGTATTCCTTGTGATGTTCTGCACGCAAGCCAGCAGCTTTATGGCTTTTTGGCGCTTGGTGGCGCTTACAGGCATACCCCAGACACTACGACTCGCTACGGCTCACTCACCGGAATCCAAGCTGAAATCAAACCTGCAGGCTTACATGAGCTTTCATAGGCAAGTAATGGCCGGTGACAGATTGCACGGACTGAGTCCAAAGCTTCTTCTTTCTTCTCAACTCTTCTTCCTCAGGGTCGTCCTGCAGGCATTAAGCCCCAACTTGAGAAAGTGAAGGAGTAAGCTCGGTGCGAAGCCTTGGTGCAACAGAAGAGCATCACTATGACAATGAGCGGCGACAATGCCAGGACTATCTTGACCTCGGACTACAGGGAGCGAGTCGCTGAGTCACACTAGAGGAGTTTAGAAGTAGACAAGTAGACAGGTTTGAGCAGGCGGATTCTTCAGGATTCTTCGGCTCTCCGAGGGCTGCGCGCTTCGCCAGGCCAGCTCCATGCCTGCCGCTCCGGGATCCGACCAGTCCACGTCGAAGAAGCTCTTCCTCGGTTCTGGCAGAGAGGGCGTAAACCAAAAAAGTCTCAGGTGGTGCCTGCAAAGGGCACAAGGCGCCCGAGATCCGAACCCTTCTGTGGGACCAGCTTCTACAAGCAGCGGCAAGATGGACAGAAGCGCCTGGCCGCCATCATGCCGCGGACGTGTGCCACAGAACTCGAAGGTCGGCCACTGAGCCACAAGCATAGAGCCGGAGGGCTCGTTCTGTGAAGGTCATCCTGCTGGGATCTGCCAATGTCGATTGTTGCCCTGGCCCTGAAGAGTCCCAGGCCTCTGGACCCTGTGCAGCTGGGCGGCTTGCACACAATTGAGATGCTTCGGGCCCAAGGCAGCACGGCACAGGTATTGCTTTGAATAACACACCAACTCCTTCCAGCATCTGCACAAAGACAGCCGGCAAGACCGCGCAGCGCAGCATGGGTTCAGCCTTGCTCAAGACGTCCACCTCCTTGCGACATGTACAAAAACCAAACACCGCAGCAACACAAACTAGGCCCCGGAGTTGCTCTCAGCGGAGGCTTCACCTTCCTCTTTGCCCATTTTTGTGGTGGCACAGCGTGAACTGCCGCAGTGCAAGCCATCAATATTACAAGGGTCCTCGAAGAGGGCTTGAGGACTGTCCTCTTGCCCAAACACAGCTAGAAGCATCGCCTGCAGGCGATAACGTGGCACGCTACAAACCCAAGTAGCTGCTTTGATGCTCACAGACGCATACGCACACATTAGCGTTAGCGGCCTGTCGCTGTAGCCGCTCCTCGGACCACCTATATACGAGTAGCAAACTCAGCTTGTGAACATCACGCCAGCTTGTCAAAACTCGGTGCAACGCCACCTCCAGGCTCCTGTCGGTCCGTCCTTCCACAGATGAGTTGCCAATCTTGGACGAGTTCCACGTCGTCCAGACTTGCGACTAATACCAAGTGAAAGCCAAGTTCCACCTCGGGGCCATAGTATTGGTACTGGCAAGTCACCTTTAAGAATGGCATCTCGCCTGCGCAGAACGGCGCAGCGCTGCGTAGCATGCGTAAGTCATGAAGGCAAGCTTACACGAAGCCTTGCTCGGACGGGTCCGCCCTTGCGCATTGCGTCCAGGGCGGCTTCAGCTGGGGAAGTTTTGCCGGAAGCAGGCCACACAGCAGGCGGAAAGCCTGCCAAGCTGCGCAGATCACAAACTGCATGAGCCTCAGAAGCAGTTCACACCTCGTGGGTATCAGCCAGCTGGTTCCGTTTTAATGCATGCAACTCTCCGGGATACCCTGTGGCAAAATCATGGCTGCCCTTGCTGCTCTCTGCCGCACACTGTTCTGGCATGTGCAGTCCAAGTTGTATGTCGTGCAAGATGGGTCGGGGTATGTTCATGCACTCACTCAACATGTTTGGGCTGTGGCGATGGCCCAGTTTTGCAATTTCAGACTCCGGGGTCACCAGATCACGCCAGGTGTCTGGAATTTCTAAGAGTGTTATACGCATTCAGAGGCCTCGTGCTTGGGCCTCCCTACTGCAAAATGCACGGTGACGATGCTTGACCAACAGAGCGATCGACTTTCCTGAAGTCAGAGCTGCGCTCCTTCCTAGATGCGTCCGTCTCAAACCGATGCTAGCTGCCCCTGGGCCCAACTTTGTACTGCCAGCTCAAGGGCATGGTGAGATGTTACGGTGAGCTATGTTAGTCCTCTTGGTCACACGGCGGTCAAGACGTGGGAGTCCTGCCTCCCCGAAATCGTCCTGGCCCGGGAGACCAGCAACGAAGCCCCTGAATTGTCAAGCAGTAAAACAGCTTGCTGCTTCTGCACACTTTAGCAGTTATGCTGCGAGAAATGGCTGGAGGCCTGTCGCCAGATTTGCGGGCTGCCGCTCAAACTGGACCTCCCAGAAATTGGCGGACTCAAGACGGACGGCCAACACAGCATTGCCACTTCATGGGAGCCCTGCTACTCCATGCTTTTCTTCGCTCTCTTCCGAGGCCGAGGTCTGTTGTAGTGAAATGCACCTCTGACATCGCCGCATCTCAGTCCAGCACAGGAGCCTGCACAAAGACCATCTGGCAAAACCTTGGGCCTTGCAATGCCTGTCATGGTACTGACGTTCGAAAGCCTTGCCTCCAGTTTCTCCGTGCTGTATCCTTGGACCACCTGAAGCTGTGGGGAACCTCAGGAAACAGCTGCAGGCCTCCTAATTCTACATATGTAGCCTACCGCTGCAAGCAACACCTCCAAGGATCTCTCAAGCTCTGCCCCTTGGCTTAGCCTGCCACTGGCAGCCGGTCGACCAGCCAGCCGCGGGTCTAAGGAGCCGCCGACCAGTGTTCGAAGCGAAAGATTCACATGTCCTGCTGGCTCCGAGTCGCTCTACGAGAGAGGCTTTTGGCGGAACGATGCCAGAGCCCCTGGGTTCTTTTGGATTTACACACACACACACAAAAAAAAAATCACACACACTGAACCTGCCTGTCATCTCCAGCCAGCGCCAAGCGTAGCGTCGACCCAACTCATTCGCCGAGCTGGAACAGAAATGGAGGCGGTCGCCCTCGAGAAGGCTGTGCTTCAGGTTTGAAAATCGTGGATGGGAGCAGAGCAGGCGGTCGATCGTCAATCATTCCATTTGAAGCTTCTGAAGCATATGACTCAAAGCAGCGGCAAATCGCCGCTCAAAGGCCAGAATCCCCCTGCTAGGTCGTGTGAAGTTGCAAATGAGAACTCCAACTCCAGCAAGATCTCAGAATCTTTGATTCAATTACTCCGTAGCTTCGTCTCATCTGAAAGACCCCGAGTCGGCCTTGTGCCGAAGGCCTGCGCTGGAAACCAGAGATGTGTTTGGCTCTCCGTCTCCGATCTCGATGATCGCCTTGTTCACGATTTCCTCGGCGAGCTAAAGGACTCTGAAGGACTCACTATTTAATTATTTACTGTTTCAAGGTCTGGTCGCTTCTTGATGCCCTTTCATTATGCGAACAAGACTCCACAAAGGCAAAGGAGTCCCCTGCCAGAAATTCCATACCCAACTCCCCGAGGATGATGGGAACATCCTACAGCTCTCGGTTCCGAGCTCGGATTTGCTTGGCTTGCAGATTTCTGCTGGGGGGCGGCGCAGCCACATGCCAGGCGCAGCTGCCGCAGAGCCTCCCTCAAGCGCTTCGGATACTCAGAAGCATCCTCCTGACCTCAGAAAGTGCAAACTCGGGTCAAAAGCAACAAACCACTGAAGCCAGCACAAACTCCCCCAAAACTCTCAAAAGAACTGCCCTCTTCTTGGAGCCCCGGCTGGAGGAGTCGGACTCGCCCTGGTGCCAGAGGATGCCTCGCAGGACGCCTCCAAGAGCCCGACCCCGCTCCACTTTGGCCACGGCGGCCTTGAACAAGTCTCCATCCGCCTCCAGGCTTTGGCTTTGGGATTTGTGCCTTTTCTTACCACGTTTCATGTTGAGTGTTGTGCTGTTCATCCTGTCGGCATCGATCTTCTGTCTTGATTGCCCAGGTGCTTCTTCGGGCCGGTCTTGATAGTCCAACAGTTTTGGGTGATCGCAGCAGTTTGGGTTTTCCGTCCATATGAAAGGTTACCGCTTCGTAAGCCCAGAGCCAGCGGAGCCTAGCGGCTTGCGAAATTACAACAAGACTGCCTTGCAAGAATCTGGCAAGTTGCAAGCCAGCGCCGGATTTCGCTGCCACCGAATGCACACGGAAGCAGTCCCACGGGTGCAGGCAGGAAATCCTCAGATCAAATTGCGCATCAAGTCATCCTTTCTCGAAAAACAACGACAACTCGGCCGAAACATGTTGGTTCTGTATCTTCAGTCCTGCATGGCAACCGGACGGGATCCACACTGTCGGCTTTGACATGGGGGGAATGGGGTCGCGACTTCGCAACACGACAAGTGAGGAGTAGAATGTGGCTTATTGCTCAAGCCTCCCGGTCTGGGATGTTGGGCACAACTTCAGCGTCTGAGCATCTTCCGATGTCTTCCGACATTGCGTGCATGCAAGCGCCCGCACAAAAGTCTGAGTCCTGGGCCACAACTCCCCTTGCGAAGGCCAGTCCAGGTCCAACCCCAGCCTTCTCCGGCTTGTCATAATGCAACGGGTGCTGAGCTGTCTTCCACGTGCCATCGGAACCCAAAACCAGCAATCTCTCGTCTTTCTCCTCTGGGAAATCTGGCAGTTCCCCGCGCCCCGACATGTTGCTCTGCCCGGCGAGCAGGAACATGTGCACAGGGCGTCCGCATGGAGCTGCCATCAGTCCTGACACCGGTCACCTATCTCTCGATAAAGCTGGGCATGCTTGAGCGAAATCTTGGGCAGATGTCCATGCCCTGCGACAAGCAGCGGAACTTGTCCGTGCCTTGGCACAGCTGAAGTGATGCTGCGTTCTTTTTCGTCTCGCGTTTGCGAAAACGTGCGTGCCACACTTTGGACGCTCGCTCATCTGAAGTCGTTTGCATCAGACGTCCAGTCACGTAACCTGCACGGGTCTGACTCGCACGTTTCGAGTCAGCCGGACAAGGATGCGGTAAGCTCGAGCCTGCTGGCGTGCTTCGTCAAGAATCACCTCCTCTTCATCTTCCGCGAGTGCTGGACTGATGTTGGCCTAGGACACCAAAACTGAAGCCTGCTCCGCCCTGCGGCTTCCTGCGGCTCCCCGCACTGCCTCGTCCAGAGCATCGAGCACTGTGCAATTGATGCTCTCGCAGTTGTCCACCTGGGCACCTCGCAAGCCAAGCTGTCAGATCGATGCACGTCACAGAGTGCAAAGTGCTCGCAAAAGGTCGCACAGGGCCACTACCGACGAAGAAGCACAGCGTTGCATACTGGTACAGATACCTGGCACCACATTCGAAGCCAGAGAGCGCCCCCTTGCCTCCTTGTTGCATCATGTATATCTGAGTAGCTACGCTAATGGTGACAGCCGTCGGCAAGCGCACGATTCCGGCTTGCACCGCCTTGGATACTGCACGCCTGACCGGACATGAAATGATGTCTTATGTCTTTGAACTTTGCCGGCGTCAACGAAACAGATCGAAACCATGCTTTGATCTTCTTGAGCTTGCAGGAGCACACGCACCCCAGCTCCGGAAGCTGACGTCGCCATGGAAATACCGAAATGCCACTACAGCCACCGGGCCTGCCAACTTGAGAAGCTCGTCTTTGTCCAGGTACTGGCCACAGCCCCAAGGGTCTAAGTCTCTCTTTGCACCGCTTGCTTCTCACTCTCTCAGTTGCCTGGGTGAAGCCTGTTCTCATGCAGAGAATCGAGAGCTTCAACGCCTCGCCGCTGGGCGACATCATCCTCGCGGATTCTGCCCCAGATCCCGTGCACTGGCAAGACGGCAGGGTGTTTTCAGGCGTGGACGTGGAGAGGTTGTAGGCCGTTCGTTGGTCCAAACCTTGGGATCCCACGAAGTACCTGCACCAAGGTTAAACAAAAACAACAAAAACGCAGCTTCTTCCACTGATGTCAGAGCATGTCGAAGCTCACCTCGAAGCTTGGGAGCCACGGTCTATGTTCGCCACGCCGGCCTTGCGTCGCTCCCACCATGTGCATGGCGTATGGGCTTCCCATAAGGGGGTGGGAAACAGCACCGGGCTAAGCGCCGCGCCTGCGACATTTGGGTGGTCACTGCCTGCGCAACAAAAACTCACAAAGTGAGGAGTCCATACCCTAAACCCTCAACCGTAGACCCCAATACTAGGATCTTTGTGGACGGCGCCGCCTGCATGAGTCTCTTTGTCCCGCCAGCAGACAGCCTCTTGTTTTCTGGGTTGGGAGATACCGCGGCGAAGGGAAGACGGATCATGGGAGCAGACCCTCTGCGGCTGCAGAAGCCCAGAAGAAAGGTCTCCAACGCCTGGATCAGCCTGGCAGTTTCAAGCACATGCGAGGCAGCACTGACGCATCCTACTCCAACCACTATGTCGAGTCTGCACCTGACCACCGAAGCAGCTCAAGCACGGCGGGAGGGCTCCGTTTGGAACTGAACTATGCGGTTTTTCCTGGAGAGGCGCATGCTGGACCGCAACTGAGAAAAGGCGGAAGCAAGATCTTGCCGGATGCCTCTCTTCCAGGCCAGCATCGATGTGAGGCAAATCCTTCGCAGACACAAATCTCACCGGAAATCGTCCAGGCCACACCTGTCCTGCAAGCTGAAGGAGTTGCCGTCAATGGAGAACTCGCAACGATGTGCATCCTGAGCTGATTGTGGATAGTATATCTAACATACATAGCATAAAGTGTTTGTCGTAGTATGTATATATATATATATGTATGTATACATATATATATATAACATTTTTGAGTAAACTTATGTACATAGTACATGCGCTGGCGCATATAAACATCAGCCACCCCCTTGGTCGTGGCGGAGTCCTCGACCAGCTGTGAGCTGACACTGTCCGTGAGGATCCCTTCAAAGGTGTCCTTCCACAACTTGGAAACACGGCTTGAAACGAAGCCGCTCAGAAGATCCCAAGTGGACGATGCAGTGGCGGGCCATTTGCCAGAACGACGAAGTACGAGCGACAAAACATCGGCTACTAATTCAAAGCGAGATTAGCTGCCAGCTATCCATGATATCGAAGCTACTCTGTTTCGACAACACCTGCACAGTCACTTCTCTTCTTGCTCTCCATGCCCAGCCCAGCCTGGTGTTTTCGGAGCGCTTCGGGCCGGTTCGCATCGCTGCAGTCCTCTCAACAGAACCGATGTATGCTGTTCTACCTATTTACATGCGCATGTGCGTGTGCGTGTGTGTGTGTGTGTCTGATAGACAGATTTGCGTGATTGGTTCATTCATTCCATTTGGTTTGATTTGACTTGCTTTGACTTGACCTCGCTTAGTCTTCATGTGTCTTAAACCGAACCAGCTTGAATCGAGCTGACTGATTGACTGACTGACTGACTGACTGACTTTTTGCTTGCTTGCTTGATTGATTGATTGAGGCTGGCTGGCTGGCTGGTTGACCAATGGATGGATTGAGGGAGGGAGAAAGGGAGGAATGCATTGGTGGATGGGTGGATGGATAGATGGATGGATGCATGGATAGGTAGATGGATAGGCTGATGGCTAGATGAGCCAGGCAAAGGTACAAGTAAAAAGGGACATATACGTAACAGGAGCACGCCCGATGAGAAGAAGAAGCTGGCAAGACGTCTTAGTCTTTCCCACGGAGCGTCCTCGCTAAGAAGGTGCTGTAGCATGATGAGGAACCGCAGCTGCTTGGAATTGAGCCTCAGCCGGACATCGCTGCTCAAGAGCCTGCACATCGCATGATGGCCACGCGGTGCCACACCAAGCACATCTCTGAGGATGCATCAGGCGGCTCCTCACTCTTGAACACTCTGGATTCTTGAGTCTTTGATCTACAGCACATTCGGTAGAGGATCTGTAGGCACTGCCACTGTCCTGCACTCGGCATTCCGCTGCACGAAGGCGAGGGACTCGGCTGCGAAGTGCTGCAAGCGGGCCTGGTCGGACCAACTGGATTCTGAACTTTATTCCGTGGAGATGCTCTGGCCGAGATGCCTTGTTGGTGTAAGTGGCCCAAACGTTGAATTTCTGCTGTGACGGGCTGGAGCCAGAGTCCTCGTATTGCCGTTGTTCCTCAGACTGCTCAAAACAGGGGTTCCTTGATTGCTTAGAGACGCTTTTGGGGTGCGAGCCGTCACACAGCGGCTTTCCAGGTCACGGTATATGTCACTTATCACCGTCTTGGCGACCATGATGTTCCTTTTCAGGGCCAAGGACCGATCACCCTGGTGGCAGCTTGGAGGACAGCCTCTGAAGGATGGACTTGCTGCTGCCAACCGCCTCAAGCCCAGGCCCAAGAGACTCGAAGCTCAGCACCGATCACATTGGGTTACACCGGGTACAGGGTGCCAGGGAAGCCTTGTCAGAGCTCGAGAAGGACAGCTCCGTCTCAATGTTCGGCTCGAACTCCGGCGCGCTGCACTGGCCACACCTGGGCACAGGCAAGAAGTTCCTCCATAAGCAAAGCACCACCATTCCGTTGGGGCGAGGACTTGACTGTGTTGGCACGTCGCACAACGACGGCGACAAATGTTCCATCGTCTGCTGCTCCTCCTATTTCTTTTGTCTGCATCAATTCTGCGCGCTTGTTCTCATGATTCAGCGGTAGCAAGCAAAGCCGGTGAGTCAACATTTCAGCATCCATGGCTCGCGTCTTTCACCATGCACGTGCTCCGTCAAAAGCCGAAGCTGTGGTAGAATGTATTTCGGAATTTCGATATCATTATGGCGTATATGGATTGTGTCATGTTTTTTGCAAGGTTGCCTTCGACCGTGCATTCCTGCGCTCCTCGTTGGTTGTGCATCTTGTATGCATATACAAATGGATGGATAGACGGCATGGGCTGGGCTGGGCTGGGCTGGGCTGGGCTGGGCTGGGCTGGGCTGGGCTGGGCTGGGCTGGGCTGGGCTTGGCTGGGGCTGGTGGGCTGGGCTGGGCTGGCTCCGGGCTGGGC
>CAJNDV010033052.1:47857-86483 GCA_905221635.1 Symbiodinium sp. CCMP2456
TCGCCAGACTGGGGCTGTCACAGGCCCAGGTTGGGCTGCTGCACGGCCTTCGCTACCGACTCTTTCCTGGTCAGCTCCAGCCCGCGACCAGCCCGAGAGACAAGGAAGGAAAGGCCCCACCAAGGCGTCCACGGGCCCATGCAGAAACCGAGGTATCCTGAGGGGCCTCAGACATGCTTCGAAATCACTTCCGCGAAGACGTACAACAAGATCTCGCAACAAACCGGGCAGTAGGCTGGATCGGCGCACGCCCATAGAGCTGCCTGCAATCCAAGGATACAGGGTCCGTTCGTGCTGCTGTCGTGGTTGAGCAGGAAGAGGGAGTGAGCGGGAGTGAGGAGTGAGCGGGAGTGGGGAGGGGAGTGAGAGGAGTTCGGAGTGAGACTGACAGTGGGAGTGTGTGAGGAGAGTGAGGAAAACATGAGCAGTCGCATGAACTACAATAGGCCCAGGCTCCAACCCGAAATGTCAATGTTGGACAACAGAGAGCAAAGCTCCAAAACTCGACAGGCCCCTTATTCCGTAGTTTCTCGCCTCCTTCGGATTTCCGGTCGCGTTCAGCCTCAGTGCAGCTGACCAGAACTCAGATTAGAGGGAGCCAAAGACAAGATCAGACATGCTCACAATCTAGTTTAAATTTTGGAATGCAGTCGGTGGTCAGCTCCATGAGTAGCACTTTAGGCGGCTGCAGGTCTGTGTAAACATGAAAATACTTTGACAGAGGTATAATATCTCTTCAATACACAATAAAGATGTAAGAAGTTTCACTGAAGGAGAACAACCCCTCATAGGGGAGGCACCATGGCCTTAAAATGAGCTTGGAGGCAAAGGAGGCCAGGAAGGAGACGCTTAGTTCGGCCATGACAACTCAATATGTCATTCACGTACCGACTCTGGAGGTGAAACGACGCAAAATGCGATGGCTGTCCACTTACCTTCTTTGATCTGCTGAGTCACATGGCATTTCCACTGCAGCTAGCGAGAATGGAGAGTTAAGCGTGTCAGACTCTCAAGAAAGTCCGAGATTCAACTTCAGCCAGTGAGGTAAGACATCCCAAACCTCCAGCAGAATCAGTCGCTTACCGGTGCTGTCGTCCAAGACGTGCAGGTCACCGACTCGCCTGCAAAGATCGCCACGGCCAGAGTATCCGTGGCTAAAGCTGGAATGAGCCATCCTGCCTGCCGAACTGCGCCACAGCATGGCGACGGCAACGAAAAGAGTTGTTCGAAGCACAGACAGATGTAGGTTAGAAGGCCAACTGCACAGACTGCACTGTGCAGGAAGCCTCTTGAAGAAAGAACCCTTCTGAACATTCTAGAGGAGTCACATAATTCCAATGTCGTGTCACAGAGCTCTGCTTGAGCCATCTTGAGCCTGCTTCGGTTTGCAAGATCTTTTGAGGGACGCCGGGCTCCAGTACCCAGCTGACAGGAAAGCCGCTGCAGCTCGGGCCCGCCTGGATTTCTGCCAGCCGATGCTACGTCCTCGACATGTGTCGAGGCTTTTGTAGTTCTGGTTTGAAAGGCAATCACACTCGCACCTGCTTCTGCAGCTGGCAAAATGGCCTGCGCCGCTCGTTCGGTATTTTCATGGGGGAGGAGGTGAACCCTGCAGAATTACGTTTGGTCTTGTCGCCACTGCTCCGTTTCCTGCTGTCACTAGTTACCATGCCCTTCACTGATTCGAGTTGCTGCCATACCCGGGCCTCGGGAGCCTCGGCCGCACCATGACCGCCAGCAGCTTCGGCCTTGATGGCGAGACAGATCTCTCTGCCCTTTGCTTTCTTTGCTTTGCTCTTTCAGAGAGCCATGGCATGGTGTGGCCGACACCTCGCTGTGCCCGGGCTGCCCCGGATAGGCTCGGAAGAATGGCCCGACGGCCTGACGTGGCCCGAGCGAGTTCATGGACCCAGCATTAGCTCGGAGCTCTCGGGAGGCACCTCGACCGTCGCCCAGACCGCCTCCGTGCAGCTCCAAACCATTTCGGTGGGAGGCAAAAAAAATCGCAACTTGCGAGGCCTCACAGCCGGCTGCCGCATCGCCCTCGGCAGAAGTATCCTTGCACTGGAAAGGGGTTCATCTCAACAAGCTTCTCCAACCAAGATCCCGGTCCTTGCCGGATCCAGCAGCTGCATCGCCCTCCTGTACCGAGTGATGACTCTTGTCACGGCTACCCACGTATTGCAGCGACGACCCAACGGCGCCTGCAGCGGAGCAGCTGGAGATGTGCCTTGAACGCAGCCACGCGGATGCGGCCATGCCATCAGAAAAGCCAACAAAGAAAGCGTGCGATAGGAACTACCTCAGGTGCGGACCTTGGACAGCTTTTCGTACGCCACGTGACCTGGGAGCTTCGGGGCGGCTTGTGCTAGCCGTTGCGAGATACCCGTTTCATAAGTTCCATGCTGCTTTTGGGTTTCCTTGTCCGGCTCGACCATGCCGGAAGCCGGGTGAAGGAAGCGATCTGGCCTCAATGCAGCATGTCGGGCTCTGCTAGCAGACTGGCAGTTTGCTTGCGGGCATGGGGCTGGTGTTCTGAACGTCTTGCATGTAGCATCTGATGGCAACCGACGGAGCCTAAGCTCACCGCAGTTTGCCGAGATCTTCGTTTCACGGGAGAGTGCAGAGTAAGTCTGAGTGCAGCCTCGCGACGATCAAGCGTCGGCCCGGTGTCCATCGGGAGAGGTTGACAAAGGTCACACCGGTACCTCGCAGGAAGAGAGTTTGCACGTCTCACTTGAGTTTGGCGATGTTCTGCCGCACCTGTGTGCGTCACATGGATATTCCTTGGGAGACCGCTGCAACCTGAGGCAGTGTGGCATGTTCCCTGCAGAAAGAAAGACCACCTTCCGCACATGAGCAAGGGCCTGCTTGTACTAACTTCTTTCATCACCTGAGCTCAGTCGCATGCTGCGGCGCTCTGAGCCTGACCCTGCTGTACTGAAGGCTGGGGAAAACGCAAATTCCACCAGGAGCGAAGTGCCTCTCTGCACAAGCACTTCGTTACGCCCTCTGCGTTACCAGAAGCTCGTCTCTAAGTCGAGCGACGGCGAAGCTGTTTTAAAGCCGACGTGCCTGCGCCTGCATGCAGAGTTCGATCTTCAGCGGCAGCCTCCATCGATGGTTCTGGTAATACGCCACAACTGAGTCTAGCCTTTCTCAAGGAACCTCGCTGCCAGGCATGCGAAGATCGATTGGGTCCAGACGGATGTCGCACTCAAGAGTTTGAGCCGCAGCTTGTCGTGAAGGCGAACATCAATCAGAATCTTCAAGGCGCTTCCGTCCATGCCACTCCAGGTGTGCAGCGCTCCATGACTTCTCAGCGCGGTATTGAGTCTCTTGTACGGCTTCTACAGGAGCTAGCCCGGTTCGCGTGTAGCATCGCGTCGCCCTTGAGCTCCAACCGGTGGAGTCTTCAGATAGCCCTGTGTGTGACCGTCTTTCTTTATTGCCGTGCTTGATGCACTGAACATACTTCATGGTTTTTCACGTCACCCCCAGAAGCTAATACGTTCTCTGAGGATGAGTGCCTGCCGCGGCGGAATGAGTGGTGTGTGAAACTGCCCAACACGGGCCAACGGTAGTCTCGAATGGAGGCCTCCGCAGTCACTCCGGCCTTTCACATCAGTCTCACTGCGCAATTCGGACGTGAGCGGTAGCGGTAGACGCACCTCACATGAGAACCCAGAGCCAAGCAGACCGTTACGAAGGAGCGTGCCGGCTTCCCTGGCCTTGAGACGTGAGCCTCACTTGGTCATGTTTTCCGCTAGCCACTTTATTGCCTGGCCAGGGCCAGGGGCTCAAGGGATCTCAAGGGATCTCAAGGGATCTCAAGGGATCTCAAGGGCTCCAGGCCGCCACTCCTCTCTCCTGCCTCCTCAACCCCATCGCCTTTGAGGGCGTCGCAGGAAAAGAGTTGCCACGGCCTGCAAGGACATCCCCTCCCGCTTCATTCCGAGCTGAGCCGCTGAGCACATGACCTGTCGGTGATGCGATCGAGGCCTAGTGCCTGAGCTGCAGAACCGCTGCGGCTCTTCCGCGCTTCTGCTCTGACCTCTCCCGTCTCCCGCTGCCGCCGCTGCCTGCATTGTCTCCTGGGGTGGCGAAGCTGCCGGCTGATCAACCTTGTTGTTGAGGAACCTCCGTGCATCACAAGGCTGCTGGGATCTGCTGAGGTTCGCAGAGTTGGGACACGCGGAACCCTGAAAAAACTCGGGCACATGCAAGATGGGCATCTTCTTCTCAGCTATTCTAGGGTCTGCAAGCATGGTTTCCAGCTCATCCTGCAGCACTTTGAAGACGACTGCCTCGGCCTCTGCATCCGCGGGCTGAGCCTGCCTTGACGACGGCGAAACGCAGTTTGTCCGTGGAATCGATAACCACAATAATGCCCTCCACTTCACCTTCGACGCTGCAAAGTTTCACAGCCTATCTAAACCGTTCAAGGGCCAGAGGCTGGCAGCTTCCCCAGTCTCTTTGCAGGTAAGGCAGCTGCCATAGTAATGTTCCCACAGATTTCGATATCGACTCTGTCCAGACCTTTCTACTTGACAGTCTCTTGATTTTGCTGCACAGGAGGCTCTTCGCAATCCGAGCCCGCAGCATGTCTAGCGCAGAAAAGTTAACGCCATGCTTCTGAAACTCCTCACAGCAACACGAAACACGGAGCCTCTGTGCCATGACGTTCGCAGCAACAGACCATGCTTCAAGCTCTTAACGCACCCTCGGCTCCTCTGTGTTGAAACCCACGGTTGGCACCTGAGCTCCAGGGCATTGCAGTTGTAATTGGCTGATATGAACCGTCGGAGGTGATCATAAATCATGAACCTCGCCCTCACAAGCAGTACACAAAATCACACTATCATTGTTGCGACTATGTCATCGTTGTGGAAGATGTTGCTGTGGTTGCTGCTTTTACACTTCATGCTTCTCTCAAGGCGGTTGCTGATGTTGATCCTGCTACTGCTGTTGGGGTACTTGCTCCTGGGGGACACCCGGGTTGTCGGAACCGGGATGGCGAGGCACACTGCGACCCCAAGTGACTTGCGGCTCAGGCTGGGGGCCGGGCCGTTTCCAACGTGGCCTTCTTGGGCTTCAACGCATTGAGGACCGTGGTTTTGCCTTGGCCGCGAAAAAGCATGACCGGAATATACAGGAATGACTCGCATGCACCTTGTGATGACCACATTGGCAATCATCATCATCATCATCACCATTATCATCATCATCATCGTCACAGCAGCCGTACGCATCATACATGTCGAAGTTACAAATTCTGAAGGAGAAAAACAAAACTCTGAAACGGGTCTACCCAAAGAGACATGCCTTCCATGCTCGGCATCAAAGGAGAACCGGGAGCAACATCAACAGCGGCAGCAACAGCAGCCAAAAGGCTGCAGTCTGAGCTCAGGGCCGCTGTTGTCAAGTCCGACCACTACAATCCGGACCTTTCGAGCGCCCCTCTTTGGCAACCTCCTACCTATCCGATCTTTCGGCCAGCCTTCTTCTTGACCCCGAATCCACCGAAAAGTCTTTTGAAGATGCCCATGCGCACCTGAGCGTGGAACAGTCTCCACAACCCCAAAGTGAAGTGAGGCCAAGGGGCTCCAGCAGCTGCTTTCGCTTCGTGGTGCCGGTGGCAGAGACGACTCTCTGCCTCACATCGCCCCACAGAACAAGACCAGGCTGTGGTGACCAAGTCTCGAACTCAGCTTGCTGCTGGTTGGGCAGGCTCGGCTGCCAAAGCTAAGGCCATTGAACCAGAGACAGCAGACATGCAGACATTCCCCGGTTTTCGCCCCATCCCTACTCGCTTTGTCAGGATTTTCGGAGGCCAGGAGGAACCTGCGAGGCTTGGAATGAACCAGTCTCATCTGCGCACACCTTCGACGCGGTACCACCAAAGTCTTCTTGCTTTGTTGAACACATGGGGCGTGGACTGTTTTTGTCGAAACCCTGCCAAGAACGTAATCCTTCGCAACGAGCGAGCTGGAATACAGCATATGTCAAGTGCTCGGGATGCAGTAAATCAATCCAGTCCAATCTAGCGAAGCGATCTAATCCACAACGAGGGAGGATAAGATCTCAGCTTGCATCCAGCTCTGGGGCAGCTTGTTTTCGTTCCTTCTCTCTCGCAGAAACGGTCGAGTTTTGAGAGTGACTCGTTAAAAAGGGCTGGAACGACGAAAACGCACCGTGAGAGGACTCCCCCCTCATCCTTCGCCTTGTCTCACTTCTTCTCAAGGCCGACTAGTGGCAGCCCCTGCAACTGAGATTGATCGGGTATCAAATTGCTGTCGCCATCGGCACCTGTACCTAGATTGATGCCATTGCAGAAGAAAGCGACGGCAGCCACCAGCAAGACTAATCCGACGATGGGGATGATCGACTGCTTCCGCACGTTCTCCGCAATAGAGGATTTGACCTTGTCAATCCTGTCAAAGATCTTCACAAGCTTTGGATCGCTTGAGATGAGGTTCTCAGCAGCAATGACCTCAGCATCGGACCAACTCCCACAGTCTTTGAAGGAGTCGCTGGCCAAGAAGTCGATCACACGGGATTTGCTGTCAAGCATGGAGAGCTCGGTGAGAGCATTAAGCCGATCTGGAAAGATCGTTGTCCAGTTGAGCGCATCTGACATTATGTCGGAAAGGCGGGCGCTGCGCAGTCGCTGCAGGCAGGGCCGCCAGTCACCACCCTTGTCCGTGTCGAGCAGGAGCGTCGCCAAAACATCGGCATCCATAGCGGCTCCTGTGCCCCAGGGATATTAGGTGACACAGCACGGTATCAATCTGTTCTCACACACCTGCCATCCCTTGTCTCCTAGCTCTGCGACGTTGCTTCGAACTCCGTCCGGAACATTTTCGGGCAGGATGGCAGAGCCCGAAACTGCTGAAAGCTGATAGATCGCAAGGAACCAGCCACGCAGCACCTCGTCCAGGACTGTGGTTCCTGCGTCCGGAATGTTTTCTAGCCGGTCCAAGAGGTCAAAGAAAGCTGCGCCCTTCTCTCCGAACAGGAACTGGGCAGGTCTCTGCTCAGTCTGAGAATAATCCGATAAGGAGAAGGAGGACTCCACGACCTCCGGCTCAAGCACCGTCGCCACACTGCCTAGGAGGAACTCAGAGCCTCTTGTGGGCCGCAGATGCTGGACTTTCATACAAAAAGTGCACAAAGCAATAAAAACCGTATTGTATGGTGCCGCACCACACCACATCAGATCATAACAGAGATCATACTTAGTACAATGCATAATCATCACTTGGCTTGGGCACCCTCGGCAGCCTCCGAGGGTGCCGTTATTGGCGCTGAGCTTTGCGTCTGCGCGGCGGCCAGAGCGGCTTTGGCCTCCGCGGCCGCGGCCCTCGCCTGGGCCAGTTCGAGCTCAGCCTGCAGAAGTCAGCTAGACAGAACTCGCAAACAGATTCAGATAGATACACAGACAAATACACAGTCAGATGGATGGATGGATGGATGGATGGATGGATGGATGGATGGATGGATGGATGGATGGATGGATGGATGGATGGATGGATGGATGGATGGAAAGACGGGCATACCAGAGCCCGCACTTCCGCAGTATCTGGGGCAGCCCACGCCTTCAGCTTCTGGATCTCTGCAGAAGAGGGCTCTGCGTCCGCATCTTGGGCATTTAATCGGATAGCCGTCCCCAGCGTCAGACTCTGGGGCATGACCTTAAACGCAAAATGACTGCGGTCAGAGGATGTTCTTGAACATTGAGTTGCGCCCTAGAGGGGACGAAAGCTCAAACGAAGGCATTCCCAGCCCTTGCCCTTTTATCCGCAACGGTTGCCGCTGGTACAGTCTGATTCTATTCAGCACTGTCCTTCGGTCAATAGCTCACGGAACCCTCAGATCGTGGCATCCATTTGTCCTCCCACCGACCCCCTCTTCACAACCCCCCAGACACAGGACAGCAAAGCAGAGTTTTACACGAGGGGAAGACTTGCCGCGATTGGGAGTAGATTCAGCGATTCACACTGATAGCAGAAACGGTGACATGACTACAGTGCTACTTATTCTTCATGATGACAGCAACATCAACATGACATATCTGCAGTCTTGCATGCCTTGCGGGCCAGGGGACTCGAACGCCTGGAACAAAAAGCACCGTTGCCGGAAGCAGATACATCGCGAGCCAACCTTAGCAAACGCTCGTGGTGAGGCACCCATGGAGTAGGCTCTCGGCACCGTATCAGGACTGTTGCCATAAGAGCTTCACTGGCTTAACCGGGATTACGCCAGCCGAGTGGCATGCCAAGACCCCCAAAGTTCTCCGCCCGGGCTGGCTCTGAGATTGACCTTGCCTTATAGTTCAAGCTTTGACACTCACGGCATTTCGAGGCAGTGGTCGACCCCCTGAACCCCCTTCTTGACCCAAGCATCCCATGCTGTCGCACAAGTGTTGCCCGTGGCGCCATGACTCTCTTGGCTTCCTGCCTGGCGTGCCTAGGTAATATGAGGTGTGAAGGCACATCATATACCTGCCATTGCTTTTCGCACACACCAGTTTTCTTGGAGCACGCCTTTGCGGTTTCCGCTAGGCACTTCACAATTTTCCTCGCTTGTTTCATGGCTGTGATCATTGGACTTCGTGCTGTCTTGTTCATGTGCTTGCTCTACCTGAGCTTTGAACTCAAGCTGCACATGGTCGGACCAAGGAAAGCATGGCATGCCTTACCACATCGGAGTAAATCCTGAGCCGCAGAATCCATGACATGATCTCAGCCTCACAAACGCGAGTTTTTTGCGACAGCCAAGCGCCGTCGAACCCGTCTGAACTGGGAGCTGAGATAAGAGTCACAGGAAATCACCTCTAGCCATTGCGGTCGACCAAGAGCCGACTTACGGAGCAAAGAAGCTTCCCTGCAATGGCCCAGATGCATTCTCAGGCTCCAGTGTCACACATAAACGGAGTCGGAATCCGGACGCGTTTTTGGCTTTGGAGCAGGATGGTAGCGTGGATAGTCCTCTGCGTTCAGGAAGGATCGGAGCATGACGAAGGCCGCTTCTGGCTTGTATTCCGGCACCATGTGTCCAGCACCGCGGATTGTGGCGAAATCGAAATGGTCCTCGTAGCGCGTGACCTGGGAGCGGCACTGACACAGGGGCACTGGCTATCACGGGCTTTTGCTTGAAATTTGAGCCATGTCATAATGTGCGTTCAGGCACATAGCCACCCATCTTGATCTTCCCATCCCGTGTCCACGGACGCCAGGACTCCAACTCTGGAATGCCAGCCGAAGACGTCCAGTTTTGTGCGTAGAAGCCTGGGCATGTCGGAGCAAACAAAGAACCATGAAACACATCTACTTGCACCAGTACCAGGCATTGCCAGGCAAAAGGGGAGCAAGCCACTGTTGAGGCCGGGGTCTGCGTCCCCATCGTAAATGAGGATCCGCAGCTTTTTGGCCTCCGCCTGTGGGCTCTCCACAAACTCCACATATTTCTAATTTGCTCATTTCGTGATGTAGAAACTGATTCGACAAGTTGCGCTGGAGTACCACGGAACCAGGCTTGGCTGTGTCGAGTTGTAGGTGAAGCCCACACCGTTGTCTCCCGTGAAGAAGCGGGCATCGCTTGCCTTGGCAGCAAAAAGAAACAAAAGCGGCTACATGGCCTGTGATTTTCGGACTTCTTGCTGGCAGGATGCTACGTGCAGGGCTTTCTTGACCGCCTGGAACAGACAGATACTGAGCGTTTGCCGAGAGTGCATCTTGTGCGCCAGCCATTGATATTGAGTTCAGCTGCACTTGTGTTGACCCACTTGAACATAGCATGGACGCCGCCGCAGGGTGCACCTGAGACTTGGGACATTGCAACAGTCCGGGCGTCCCGCCGACTTCGGCCAAAAGGTCAACCGTCAGCTACTCAAGCCAGATCACCATCCATGTGCCAGTAGCTGTTCTGGTGCAAGGAAAGCTGCCGCCAGGAGCGAAGCCTTCAGGATACCAGGTCCGAAGAATCATGGCAGTTGCTGTGTGAACACGGCACCCCTGCACCTGGAACTTCGTCGCAGCATCGACGGGGCCTTGGCACTTGTCAAGCTAAACAAGTACGCCACGTCATACCACTACGTCGGAGCTTTGGCTAGTCGTTGACAAAGGACCGCGGTCCCGCTGTCCAAGTCGAAGTCGTAGCATTCATCATAGAGGTTATAGTCGAAGCTGTAACCTGGACATCTGCACATCTCTGCTCTCCGAGACTTTCGCAAAGCCTTTTTGCAAGAGCCGAGGCTCCTCTTTCTTGGTCCATCTTATCCAGGGCTGCATGGCACTGCGCCGTCTTCGCTCCGTTCACCAGCTCCTCTCCGCTTCTAACCCGAACATACTCGACCTTGCGATACAAGTAACAAAGACGATCGCATCTTTTTCCCTGCACGTCCTCTTTGGAGCAGGCTTCCTGGATCAGCTTGTATGTCTTGTCCGAGAACCTCAAAGAAAACCCCAAAAGGCTTGTGCAGAAGCCATCCCTGTACTGCGTGGTTTTCATCATCTGCAGGGAGGCAGCTGACCGTGGCCATGGAAGAACTCCACGGTGAAGTAAGGCCCGGTGCTGGGGAAGCACCCTCCCTCGTTGCCCTTAAACAGACTGCGGCCAGACGGCCATATTAATGTCATCACGTGGCTTACTACGGTTACTACGACCCTCTGCAAGACTCTGCCAAGTGACCGGGCCGCCGAGGCAGCCGTCGCCGACGGCAATGCCTTCCAGGCGCATGGTTCCGGCCTCGAGGATTTGCTGCGCTAGCATCGGCACGTAGAGGCCCGCGTAGGATTCACCGACGAGGAAGAGCCGGTTGGAAGAATACCTCAAGACTTCGCAGTGCGAGGCTCAAGAACCACGGCCGCGCTCCCTGCTCCCTGCCCTGACCGAGCGACTCTGGGAAGGCCTTCATCCAGTTCTGCATGAAGATCAGGCTGTGCTTCGCCGTCTTCGTGTCATTCCAGGAGCCACAGCTGTACCCGTCACCACTGGGTCCGGTGGGATTGCAGTAGGAGAAACCGATTGGAGGCGGCAAGTTGCGAATGAGCAGCGAGCCAAGCTTCGTCCATCCTTATATAGCTGCTCTTGCTGAAGGGAAGCCAAATTGAGAGAGAGGGAGAGAGGCAAAGCTTCAGGCAGGGCGGCGATAGTCGTTCTCGAAGAGGGTTGGAACTCCGGAAGTCCGATAGTCCTGTCATGAAATAGCCAAAAAATGGGGACGCAGCAGATTTCCTGAAAACGGCCCGAGCCTCCGTCTGAAGAGAAGCATCTGCCAGAAAGTACGGCCCAAGCTCTGTGAATGATCCCAGCAAGGAAGATGCTCCAGGTCCACCGTTCGTCCACATGATTAGCCTTGCGTGTTCTCAGTCGATACTTGTCGATATCTTGGCAGACGTGAGTGCGAGCTTATCTACTCTGTTGTGGCAGGAAGCGGATCGTCTGTCGGATTGCCTTCACTCTCGAAGAACAAGTAATGCTCAAACATCTCATGGCCGTCCTCCTCGCCTGCAGGGATGTAGCCTGCCAGCAATGCACACAAGGGCATCTCAGGCGGGAAGTCCGCGGTTCACCCCACTGCCCAGCCCAGGATAAACTCCTGGGTCCTAGTCCTAGCACCGCGCCTGAATACGTCTTGGAGAAGAGCCCGCCCGACCAACCGGGAAGGCTGTGAACCTCGTCGTCTTTCGGAGCAGCTAGGGATCTGCTGCAAACTGACCTCAGGAATCGTCCCGTTCCCTGCAAACCTGACTAGTCCGGCGCATAGCGCGATACTGCAACAAGTTGCAGTAGGCAAAGACGCCACATCGCCGCCATGATGCAGGCACCGAAACAGCTACACAACTCCAGTGTCTGCTATGACTGGTGCGTCTCGTCAGTACGGCAAAATGCACAAGCGAACCGAAACCGCCGAGAATGATCGCGCCGTCTGACTTCACAGCGCTTCTCATTTCTCATTATGGCAAAGCTAGAGAAGAACAAAGCAGAACGGTGTTTAGCTTTCAATAGGCTGGCTCTGTGAAGGCCACGCCAGGCTGCGACATCTGTGCAGCCGCTTTGGTTCTGAAGTGCCCGGTTCAGCACATGTCCAAGACGGAGCTAGTCATTTATACTCTCTTCATAGTCAATCTGTGGGCACGTAAGATTGCAATATGGATCACTGGTCGTCGTCATGAACCGTTACTCTTTGTGAATTTCCAATCATGATCTCCTCGCACCGACGGCCCTGCCAATTTCGAGATGAAATGCTTGGCTTCACAGCTCAGCGGCTGGCTGGTGCGAGGAGCATTCACCATTTCTGGTGTGCTTCCCAGCTCACTCACTTCCGCGACAGGTACTCCCACTCTAATCCATACCTCGGAAGAAACATGACGATACAAGCATAGGGAGCAGAGAACATTGCAGGACAGTCCAGCACGCAGCACTTAGGCACCTACGACCTTTGAGCTTCTTTGTGATGATCTCATCGGGTGTGATGATGTGGACGACACCACCCCAACCTCGAAGAGTCAAAGAGCTTGGCTCTGTAAGGCTCTCTGATCGGCTCTATCAGTATCTGAGCCTAGGGCCCGCCAGGCAGTCTCGGTCCACACCCGACAGCAGGCACCTTCAAAAACTGAGAGCCTTCTTTGAAGAACTGAAAGTTGTGAGTTATGAAGAGCAGCTCTTTATCTATGCCGGAGCACTGGGAGAGAGTCTCGAAGAGCTCATCCTTGTTCATGCCTTCGCTTCCAGGTATCGCTGTATCGCGACAGGGACTCGCAGAGGCCCCGGCCAGGGCGCCAGAAGGATTCGCACACACCAAAGAGCTGATCTGAAGTCGTGCCCGACACTACGAAGTCCTGCGCTACTTCGCTGCTCTCATCTTGCTGCAGTATTCCGAGCTTCCTGACGGCATACCCTTTGTCCTCTGCGGTAGACAGGCATCCGATGAAGTCGAATCCACAAAGAAACCTCAAGGATCCAACAAGCGTAGCTACCGCCGGCGAACTCGAACATGGCAAATCAATATCTGAGACCATCACGGATTTTGATCTTTATCCAACCCGGCGACGACTGGCTCTGTGAACCACGGCCCAAAACGCTTCTCATACCTTCATAACTTCTGTGCTGGGCTGAACCAACAGCCTCTAGCCAGTGCAAATGTTGATCTTCGCTGGCGCACAGCATGGACGCGAGCATGTTGCCGATCATCTTTGGCTGCATGACGCGCTCCTGCTCTGCAGCAGTTTCGTGGAACGTTGACTCTGCCACTGTGACCTTGAGCCGCAAGTCCTCCCGCAGACTGAACAACTTCATGCGGAAGTTTAACAGCTGGCTCATGGTCTGCACCTCGCTAGCAGCGGTAGCACTGCGAGACCAGGCACGAGAAGAAGACTGAAGATGACGCCGTTACACATCAAAGCGATACCGAACTGGGCTCACTGCGTCTGTTGCTAATCCTGCAAGTCCAACATAGCATTGGTCGGTCCTTGGCACGGCACGCAGGCTACAAACCGCTGCAAAACCCTAAGGATGCCTCAAGGCCTGTTCGTGGAATCTGGAGCTTCGCACACCGCCCGTGCTGGGCCTCAGACACCTGGAAGCACTTCTGCCTGGCCAGAAATCTACAACGAAAGGGCCTTTGATGCTCAACACAACACGGCCAGGACCGTTGCCTGTTGCAGCTCACCGTCTGCAGCTGTCGAATCTGGGCGATGCGATGCAACTTGATGGGTAGCCCAAAAAGGGTTCAAGCCCTGACCGTCGACTCACTGCTGGGGCCGAAGCTCCGTAGCGCGAGTCCGAGGCGATGCCTACCTGGGCAAGTCAGGCAATGGCACCTCATCCAGCGAACAGGCTAGGGCCTGCAGTACATCGGGTCCCCGACACACTTATCGCCTGCCATGGCGACAATGGTCGAGCCTCAATTAACTTTGGCTCACCGCGAGGAGACTGTCTGTCTAGTTGTCCGCGGTGATGAAGTTATGCAGCTGCAGCAGGCACACTGTCTCACTGCGGCCGGGACAGCGCTTTGTAAGGAAAGCTCAATCGTGGGTCTTCGTAAGCCCCGTACCATTGTATTCCATTAAGCCGCTCATGATGTCCTCTTGACCTACGTGGGTTTGCAAAAGAACAAGACAAGGCCTGCTGTACAGAGAACTGCCATCCTGAGGCATGCGCGTCGACAACCAAAGAAGTGGAACAAATACGGCGCTACTTTTCCAGCTGAGCTATCACGCAAGCCAGCTGCCCACGACACAAGATAGGCCCACTCGAGCAGACCCACTACCATCCCGGTCTTCGTGTCCCTGGTCCTACGCAGGTCCCACTTTTTTGGGCTGGCTCTCGCTCTGGAGTCCGAGAGTCAAGCGAACCCCTCGATGCTTTGGGATGCAGACGCAGCATCGCGGGGAGTCGCATGGATCGCATAGTCTACATCAGCACTACGAGTACTCTCGTCTTGCAAGCCTGTTTCTGGATGGTCCAATTCAAGGTAGGAATTCTGCTGGTCCAACAGCTATAATCAAACCGAGGATGGTCATGGATCGTCCAGAGGTAGACTTGCAAAAGCTCAGCATTATCGATGGATGGCATTGGCAACGCAGTTCTTGAGGGCCTTGTTCCTGGCAGGTGCACTCAAGAGAAATTGGGATATGGCACTCCGAGAAGCGAGTGGGAATTCAGAAAGTTCCGGCAGGGCGCGATTTTAGCCACTTATCTGTGTCGAGCATACCTTGACTGTCGCCGTCCAATTGGCCCTCATCCCACGCTTCCCCCTTGGTGCAGCTACAGACCAGCGCGCCGTGCAAGTGTTGGTTTGCGTGCTGCCGGGATGGGGGCACAAGCGTGCTTGTGTGATCTTGAAGAGTCGCTCTGGGTTACTGCGGAAGCCCCCTGCTCCCCATCGGAGACAGACATGCGTTTATGCGGGATTGAAATTTCGATCCGTTGTCGGAAACAGGCAGTCAGTGAGATACAAGTTCACACATGGTACATGTATCCGAGCTAAAAGGAACCCCATGAACGAAGGTCTACCACCCAAGCGGAGCGGCGCAGGATCTCACTGATTAGGCGTTTCTGAAGCACGCCCTCACAGCTGCGAGCATGTCAATTATGTTTACAAGATGGAATAACATGACTATGTAAACCCTCGCGATACGTCCGTTGCCGTCCCTGTTTATTGTAAACAAGAGGGCGACAGGGAAGCCTGTGTTGATGCATGTTGGGTGCAGGCATGTGATCGACGGTCTCCATGCCATATACGTGTGGTGCTCACTGCATGTAGCATTGGGGTTCAGTCAACACGATTCGTTACGATTGCATTCCAAGCTGACTCAGCATAACTGACAACTTAACCGATGCCAAGGCGTATGGCACCTCCTCTCGATGTCGTCTAGCCTGTTGATCATCAGATTCTGTGCTGTCCGCGAGGCACGCAAGTCCTGCGAGTGAACAGGGAGCACATATCTCCTCAACGACACGACGCCTGTGAGGCCAGCCCTGCCTGCTGGACGATATCCCGCTGCTTCGATTCAGCTGCAAGCTCCTGCATATTCACTGAGGCCGCATCCACCGGTGACGTGACGTGCAGTGCATGACCGACCATCTGGGAAGCCATGGCCTTGCGTGTGGCCTGGAGGGCCTGTTTCAAGCCCTCCAGAGCTTCGCATTCTCTTTCGTAGGCTGTCGTGGCCTGCATTCATGAACGTCCAGTGAGACCACACGCTGAAATCACATCCAAATCACATGCACACACATGTATGTGGATGAGGGAAGCTTTTGTTGCCTGTAAAATCATCGTGTTGGTGTGCCTGCGGTGGGTGCTGCTGGCCAGGTTGCCATGGGTCGTGGTGTTCTGCTGGGAGCGCTTGTGGCTGAGCGTCCGAAGATGCACTAGAAGCGTGGCACGGAGTTTGGTGTGAGCCTGGGCCAACCGAGGGTCTGAACTGAGCGGCTCCTGCTTCTGTTGTATGGCCTGCTGGACATCCTGCGGTGGTCGAGTCATGGCGCGGATTCCTCCAAATCCGTGACTGTCACTTTTCGAGTGCCGTATTTGATGTCTTTGGCGTGACAGTGTGATGCTGCGAAGCTGTCTAAGTCCATCTGGCGATCGCTTGATAATAAAGACGGACATGAGTGGGATGCTTTACCCCGTTGACCCACGAATCTTGGTCCCCTCACATGCATGAAGTCTACCTTTCAGGATCCCGCAGGCTCGGTGATGGTTGTTCAGCTTGTGGTTCCCGAGCTTCCTCGTCTAGCTGGAGGTGGTATTTGTAGAGGGAGGAGAGAGAGAGAGAGCAAAAGGAGCGCCACCGCTACCACGTGGAATGAGCCGGTGGCTTCTCGGGCGATAGGGAGCCCCCAGCGTTTAGCGTAAGCAATAAGGAGGCCACCGCTACTTGCCGGAATAAGCCAACGGCGTCTACCGTGAGTTTGAACCGCAGGGCGCCCCCACATACATTGTATCACCTGGCAAAAGCCAAGGGGCTACAGGTTGAGTGTTAGCTGCATGGCAATGTCCTGGACCAGCCCTACTGCAACCTGGAAGGAGGTTGTCCGAGCACGGAGTGCCTTTCATCCTTGACACCTTTGAGTGGCCAGTGTGCTAAAGTGCCCTGCAGAGGGTATCGAATGCCGCAATACGGGTAGGGGGGGGGGGGGCAGNNGGGGGGGGGGGGGGGGGGGCAGTGCTCGTCGGAAACTAGGTGTCTTGGTGCCGTGATGAAATGCTTGGCTAGCCCCGGGGAAGGGGGCTGATGCTTGGAACTTCCTTCGACAAAGGTCGCCCCGGCAAGGTTTCAGCTCCGGGTGTCCAAACGGGCCCCGACACTCCTTCTCTAACCCGCCGTGATTTACGGGCTCATATAGGGGGGAGTGTTAGCTTTGCTGGGGCATCTGGTCTATTGTATTAGACTATACTTTTGGCATGTGCGAGCCCCTCGAAAGGACGCCTGTCGGCTGAAGGGAAGCTAGGCCTGAGCAATAGTTATAAGCCCCGACCCCCGGATCGGGGGTCAACAGGTGGAAGCAGTACGTACTCTTGGTCTTCTCATGTCTTCTCTTTGCATAACTGGAGCTGTCCCAGGACCCTCTCTATCCAGCGGCGACAAAGAGGCACTTAACTATATTATCACTTATCATCATAGGATGATGTGCGCCCTTTCCCGGCCTCCTGCAGGTGCGATCTCAAGGCATCGATGTCTTGGCGCAGCCGCTCGTTCTCGGACCCCAGCCCTGACCGGCTGGACCCATCGAGCCGAAGAAACACCACTACATGCCCCCAGAGATCTGCCTGACAGCTCGGCCGTGGCCACTCGGTTGCCTCCCGCAGCTTCCGGCAGCTAGTCGTGATGTCGTTTAACTCTACTCCTTGAGTGCCGGGCTGTTGTTAATGGTTTGCAGCTTTTTTTCCTCGTCAGAACTCGCGGACCGGCTTGACTTTCAGTAACTCTTCACTCTTCGGCGGGCGGACCAGGTCGATGGTTTGCACGACTGCGCTGTCATCGTCTTTCTTCTTCTTCTGGAGCTTCGTCTCGTACCTGTTTGCAACTCTGCGCTGCCGTATGATGTCAGAACTTCTATCCCGCCATTCATCGTGCCGACTGCCACAACAACTTTCAGGGCACTGGAGTTTGCTCCGCTTCAGCTCTGCCAACTGCTTTGTCAGCGAACTCTTCTCCCGCATCTTGGCATCGAGGTCCTGTGTCGCTGCGATCAAGAACAGTGCAACATGGCAGGCACAGGCGGTGTTCTTAGCGTCCTCCGTGCAGATCTGGCTCATTGCCACGATGCTCTTATGGTCCAAGCCAGCAGTGGAGGAACCGGCATTCTGCCATTTCACAACACGCCGCATGCCGCATGCAGGGGTTGAGCAGCTACTACGACAGGCAGGGAAGCACTCACCACACTCCTAGCAGTCCTGATTCTCTCTTCCAAAAAGGTTGTTGGGGCAGGACCTTGGGTGAGCCGGCTTTCACTCCACCGGAGCGAGAAGAGGCAGAAGTGCGGGAAGACATCGCCTTTGCCCCCACAAAGCCGAAAGCTCCGAATGCTTTTGCCACGAGAGCTCGGGGCCCGGCAGGGCCAACGTTGCGCTTCGGCCCCGACCTGCCCTCGAGCTCAGCTCCTCGCGCCTGCGAGGCTGCGAGGCCCGGCGCCTTCGCCATCCTTCGCCTTTCGCCTTTCGCCTTTTTTGGTTTTCCTTCCCGGCCTGTGACGGTCCGCCGCCATTGCTCGGAGCAGCCCAGGCCATGACCTCACGGAGAGGCCTCCAAGCCCAAGCCAGGTTTCTGGGACTAAGTCTACTGCACCGCGGGCGACCAGCGAACACGAAGGGAAGCTGTCTTTAACTGGGCTTGGTTTGCTTTCGGTGGGCTAAAGAAACGCGCGATGATTCCTTGTTCTGATTCCACAGCGTGTTGAAGAGTTCACTCGAAAGGCGATCAAGATAGGTCCTAAGCGCTTATTACTACTCTAACTCTAACACTCCAGCACGGTCTTGCTTGCATGGCATGGAGCCACAGCGAAGCCGACAAAGATTGGCGACAAATTGTCTGTCGACAATCATGTGAATCTGACAATCCTGCAGAAGGTTCACTGCACCTTGTCCTGGAAACCCCAGGCAGGCAACTCCTGGCAACTCTGGACATGACATCGCTGGCATTTTTGCAAGCTCCTTGTGAGCGGGTGCGTTAACTCGTCACGGCACTTCGCAAAGCAAGCGCTCTTCACTTGCTATTGCTACGGCCCTGACGAAGGTAAAATGTACAACTTCATGTCAACCTTGAGCTTTCACTCCATTATGGTCGCTCGTCCCACTCTCCCAGAGACCTGCACCGAGCTCTTAGCTGGCAAGAACACGCAGCCAATGCCACCCGAGCACGACACGTACTCTGCAGTGTCCGCGAGCTTCTCCATGGAAGACTCCAAGCCTACAAACCGGGCAAGCGCAAACCGAAAAACACGCCGAAGGACACCAAGCGCCCGCTTTGCCTTGCAGCCGCTCCTTCAGACCCTGGACAAGAGCCAAGGATGCTCAAGAGTCAGGGACCAAAGGCACACTCAGCGAACCCGAAGTCAGAAGCTACGGGCTCTCCAAAAAACCCAAGCCACTGCCGAAAAAAGAAGCTTAGCACAAGCTGTGCTAGTGTTCTGCTGTAGGTCTGTCTTGTCCGACAGCCCGTGCTATCGCAGTGGTTGCCCGGCTCAGCCGTTGCACATCGGAATCCAAAAAAATATAAAGAGAGGCCAGAGGCTGAAGGAGCCCGAATACCGCGAGAAACTGCATAGTATTCTGTGACTGAAAGGACACCCGAGCAAAACCAACGAAGCGACAGAAGATTAGAGTCGATATGATATGATTATAGGTTAAATAAAAGACAAGACTGCTTACGCAGTTCTTCACACCGCAAGCCATGTGACCAGCCTGCACCTGCTCCGCGAAGCTACGTGTTTGCCGCTCGAACTGCTTTGAGACCCTGGGCCAAGCAATTCGATGCCCGCTGCCGTAATAAAGTCATGTGTGCGTGCTGTGAGACCGCGAGGTCTGAGTGCTGAGCTGTCGGACTTCCTACATCGTCAGGCACATTCAGACAAAGGAATGAAAGAGACAGCGTAACCATTGCACGAGCCTTCTCCAGCGACTTGTACAAGTCGTTGCTGTCCTCGGTCACTAGCCACTAGTCAGTCGACGCAAGTGCCAGCTGTGAAGACATAACAGATCAATGTAAGACTTGGACTGACATGTGCGTGGACTTGTCAAGGCTTTCCTGCGCAGCTAGATGGAGAGATGAGCAAATAAGTGGTCAACACGCAATTTCTGACAGCATGGTTCGTAGGCGCTCCTTGTAGCACATCCAGAGGTAGTACTGTTCCTGCGAGAAAAAGCGAGAAAACAGCTCTGGATGCAAGACCCGGAAAGGATAGTCGACGTGTGCTCTGCACAATGCACATCGGCAGTCCCCCTTTCTCTTGTCCCAGGGACGCTGGACCTCAGATTGAAGATCCGCCCCAGTCTGGTGGGAGCTTTCCAGGAGGCTGCGGCAAGGATGGAGTCGCCCAGCATTGCGCTGCCACAGAGAAGTCCGGTGGGGATCAAGTAGTGAATCGAAGGCTCCTCACTTCGACGCCAGAAGCAAGGAAGGGCTGCAAGCACCAGGGCTGGAATCAGCGGACTCTGAGCGCCAAGCTTGCAGCATGTATGCCCAGACCCCGATGGCAACCAGCTCCAACATCAAGTAAGCAACAATGCGACGTGGCCTTGGCACAACAATGAAGTTGGAGTGCCCCTACGCCCCTACGTTGTGCTGACGCTACCAGGCAGAATTTGGGGTCTGGCACACGGAAGGGGAAGCAGACCGGGGGCCAGGATGGTCTGGCAAAAAAATCCGACTTAAAGACGAGTGAGAGCCGCAAGCCTGGCCGGCCTGGCCTCAACAAGCAGTGGAGACATATTCCGGCTCGTTCCTCCCAGTGCGTATAGTAAGTCCAGCGTTGAGAAACAACCGCCAGGGAGGAGTGGCCTGCAGAAAGCTGGTGTAGGCCTGCACAACCATTGCTGTGACGACACTCTGAGACATCAACAAGCGAATCTGCCCAGCTCCAGAGTGCAGATGCTCCCCAGAAGTGCTAAAGGGCAGCCTTGTCTTGCGCCCGGTTGTATGCCTGCCAGCAACGACGCACATTCGATGTCTGCGACAGCTGATGGGTGACGGGTGGGTCGGTTAGCTATGTCCGGAGCGGGCGGGCTGCGCACAGTAGACCCGGAGGGGGGTGAGGGGGGGCGGGGCAGAGAGGCTCCTTTCTCCTCACCGTTAACTCCAAACCCCTTAAAACCCTGAATCCCTTGACCGAGGCCATGTTCTCATCTCGACTCTCATCTGCAGCCAGTGTCGTGCTCCGAACAAGGCGGGGGGGGGGGGGGTTGTTCCTAACAATGGCCACTTAACTCAATGTAGGCGTAACCAGCATTCCTGATTGCTTCTGTGCCCGCATGGGAATTGCTTCGATCGCCTCGCCGTGAACTGCAATGAAGAGGTTGAGGACACACACCTGGGAGACACCAATGCCGTGCAGGGAGCATAAGAAAGAGCAAAGGGCGAAGCAACCGCTCAAGCTTTCGGTCTCTGACACAAAAGACGACCACAGCAGTCAGGAGGAATACGAAGGTCATCGGCGTTCCCTCCTTGTCAAAGCATGTGCCGTAAGTTGACTCTGCTTCGGTGCGGCCTCATCATGAAGTACTGCGGGGTCTCCTCAGGCGCACCGCCCACTGCGAGGGCCACATCGATCCCGTCTCCATCGCCTTCACAGGTGACCGTGCTACGAAGCCGCTGCAGGTGCCGCGGCTCTCAGAGGTCCACCCAGAAGCAGCAGCTTCAGCGATCCCAAGGCCTAAGCTGCTCAGGCTGCGTCAGAAAGAAACCCCCCTCAATCAAAAGCAAGAGCAACTTCAAGAAGCCAAGGCAAGGTGCCACGTAGTAGTGCTGCGGAAGTGGATGCCTGACTCCGAAGCTAAGGTGGAGTGCAAGGCATCCCTGCGGTACAAAATGAGGCAAAAGCCCAAGCTCCAGTGCCATTGCGCCATGCAGAAATCCCACAAGCACGCAGAAAGTCACCACCAGGATCCTGCCGGAGCAACAACCATGCTTCGGGGGACTCATGAAACATGTGCTTACACGACTCTTTACCAAGCCGGCTGCACCCGCCAATGGAGGTGGAGAAGGAGGCTTGCAGGATTGGAAGGATCTTCTCCCCAACCTCAAGAGGCAGTTGGCTGCCCTCCGGACGTTCTGCCGAAGCTGAGTGCCAAGCATATTCGAAGGCCCTGCAACCTCAACGCAAACATGCAAGAAGTATCGGTACAATCCCTGGAGATAGCCCTGTGCAAGAAGGCTTTGCAACGGTCTGGTTGGAGCGGCTACCGAATGTTTTCATGTTCAAGCAAGCCCTCAGGAGCCGAGTCGTCTTTGCTACTCCTGGTCTGCAGCCTAATGCAGTAGATGTTGCCTGCTTCGGCCGTATGTCGGACTTGACTAGGCATGTTGACCCAAGTTCACCGAAAATAACAACACGCAAAGTTGGGAATTCAGCCCAAGCGTGAAGATCACATCCACTTTCAGACAAGCTTCTCCACGTCAGCTGAATCCAGCGGAATAGCACCAGCACGGAGAGCATGATTGGGATATCCTCCGAAAGAGTTACAACAGCCCCTGGCGACTTGCATGCATCTTGACAGTATCCCGTATCCCTCACGTACACGTCCTGAAGACTTACATCACCGGATGTCCACCAAACTAGCACCTTGGAAGTCAATTGAAATTGTGTCCAAGCCATTGAACACACACAAACACAAATCCTCTTGGGCTGCAGAGTCCTAAGGTGCATAAACAGCTGCTGGGCCACCATCAGCAGAAGGATAGACACCCAGTTGTAGAGGTTCCTCGGCGACTCGTAGGGATTGCAGGGAAACACACCTCCTCCTCATGGGCAATAACCCTGTTAGAATACAAACCACTGACAGGCCGAGATCGGAAATGACCGAAACAGGGATGGCACTGGCCACAATGCAGAACGCATCCGAAGGAGTCATGTCAACCGAGCGGCTCCAACTTTGTGAGGTAAAGTGGGCCCCTGACAGCATCCGTGACAGTTTCGCTCGCTCGGCACAGGTTTCCAATGGGCGTGCAACGTAAGTCCGCTGCGTGTGCTGCAGGTAGCACAAGTATCCGGCCATTTCCCAAAACTCGTAGAAGAGCTCCTGTCGATTTGCAGGCCCAAGCCAGGAGTAGTTTTCAAGAAGCTGGCACAGGAAGTCTCGAGGCCGGTCGCGAGGCGCATGAACAGTTGACTCCCACTCCCGAAGCTTCCCTAACCTGCTCCGAAAGGCCCCTGGCACTCCAGATGGGCGAGGACCGCAAGCAGGCTCCAGCGAAGGCGCCGACCCCTGTCAGAAAATGCGGACATCGGATGGCATAGAGCCATAGAGACCACAAACCGCGCCAGAAAGTGTCCGCAGGAGACACCACCTTCGACGTAGGGCGCCGAGTTTTGCAAAGGAAAGCGTTAAGAAGCGGAAAGCCTCGACGACCAGGTTGCCGAGGGTGATGACCTGATAGAAGACGTAGGTCCAGTAGTAGTACCTCTCAGCCCGCAAGAGCACAAGGATCGAAATCACCCGAGATCACCACTGGCCTGGCCACGTGATCCCACGCATACTGGATAATCGCCTGTGAAGCTTCAAGCGCGAGCAACCCGAACCTTATGCTCCGGCACCTGTCCAGTGGGCTTGAGAAGAATGTTGTGGTTCTGCGTAAACCTGAGGAAGGCACGGCTTCGACTCTCTCAGAACGCTTTGGGGCTCTTCACAGACGGGAATTTCCCGAGCGCCCGAGGTGTCCAGACCGAACTACACATGCGATCCGCTCGCAGTCGGGCGCGGACGCAAGAATGCTCATCACATCCGGGTTCATGATGCCAGGAAGCTTCAACTGAGCGGATGCTTTCGCATAACCAGGCATGCAAACTTTGACTGTAACTCTTCACTTCTGCCGTCGGCACTAGGTCACAAGGTTCTACGAAATCTGGTGCCCTTCGGCCTGCCGCACCTTCACAGGAACACTCTCCTTGTCCCGGACGGCAGTCGTCACCTCTTTCGGAGGCGGAGGCCAGAGGGAGAGGGGCAACCGCTGCAATCTAGCAGCGTGCCTCAGGCTGGAAGTTCCTGGCGTTCGTCCTTGCATTCGAGAGACAATGCAGATGCTCTGAAACGGTGCCAAGAGCCCCGCATGGGAGCATTCAGCAGCTCGGAGACATTCTGCGTACCGAAGAACTGATTGCCTGCGCACGGGCGAGTGCACGGATTCGCTGGCGCCGAAGCGCTTCAACCATACAATCTTGCGAGCAGTTGCCTCGTCTTCGACGCCACCAAAGGAAAGACTGCAGCAGGGACGAAGCTTGCAGCAGACCGTTGCGCTCATGCAGCATGACAAATTGCTAACATACTCATCTACTTCTGCAGGAGTTGTACCATGCTCCCATTCACGCCTCTAGCAGCGCCACGCGCTGGTGGAAGGTGTTGCGCTTCCTCAGGTATCTCAGAAACTACGACATGATCCACAGATGCCGTGCAGAGGAATGCAAGAAGCTTCTTTACAGCCACTGTTGCACGTGGTTTTGGCCTCAGGGTCGGACGCATAAATGCTCAGCCCACCCGGGCACAACAGCGAATGCCACGGCGCCGCCTGAGTTTCAGACCTATTTTCTTGGACGCAGATTGCCAGGGCTACTGAACTGGTCACTGAGGTCCCGTCCCCAGACTCCCTTGGTGTGCAAATACTGTAAACAGCTTTGTGGGACTTCAGAATTCAGCTCAGGGACTGGTCCCACTCCCAGATTCTCGCACATTCGTATCGACACCTTGAGGGCTTCGACTGGGCATGTTACACCGTTACACACTCTTCACTGACTCAAGAGGCAGCGATTCGCGGAAGACTGTTGAAGTCCACATGAGGACATCGCACCATTTGCACCCCCGATGGCAGCCTCGCTCGCCTGCAGCAGGAAGGAGTGGAACGTGCGAACTACTCCCCTCTTCCTGCGCAAGCTTGGGGTTTCTCAACGGCCTGGGAATTGGATTGTAGTTGCTGTTCTGCGCTTCTGGGCGCACAGTGAGCACGTCGAGAATTACCTGCAGTGCTCCAGAGATTCTGACACCGAGCGGCGCAGCGTGCCCTCACCTCGCCAGCCCCATCAGACCAATGCATGATCTCCATCCAATGCCGTGTAGAGGAGACCTTGACACTCGAAAAACATCGACCTCGGAGTTCTTTGCTCCATTGAGGCTCGTTGAGGCACGCTCCAGATCTGTCTCAGCCTGCTTGACCAGGGCCTGGTCAGAAAGGCCTTCTGTGGGCTCCCACTCTGCACACTCCCAACCTCCGTCCACTCGGGATGAATCCGGCTCTGGCCCTTGTCGTGCATGATCTCAGGCCTCGCGCGTCTCTCAAGCCTACGGGCTCCAGGGCCCGATGTCAGGCGCCCGGCGCCACGGAGGCGCAGAGTTTGCTTACCTAAAAGAGCTTCCACAGCCCACAGCCACTGCACTGCCACTGCCGCCGACGGTGTCAACTCATGCCAGTTTGGCCACAAGCAAGTCCTCGAAGGATCTCTCCATCAAGATGAAGAGCTTATCGAACCTGAGTTGCCCTCTCTTGCGCGCTGTAAAGGACGCTGGCACTGCCACGAATGGGCACCCGCCTGTAGCGGCCAGCCTCTACCTCATCCACCGAGGTCTCACACATGCCAAGTCCATGTTTGTCTGTGCACCCTGATGACTTCCGGATGTGACTTTGGCAAAGTCCCAAGACCCACGCAGCAGTAATAACCGGCGTCGCACCCTTATCGTCCAGCGCCTTCGCAACGACTCGGACATTAGAATGATTCGTCTTCGTGGGACCGCATGAGACATGCTGGCAGGGATACTGTCTGTCACATCTTCTGGATGCCATTGAAATTCTCTCGCAGGCTGGCCTTGAGATTGGCTCCATAGTTTTTCAGGAACTGGGACATCCTGGCTTCATGCAGGGCGTGGGCCAAATCTCACAGGGATTCCACACGACTTTGACATTGTATCCCCGATGAAAACAGCTAGAACATGCAGGTGTCCTGATGTGACCGGAGCGGGCTGCCAAGTGAAGAGGAGACTTCTTCTGGTCAGACGGGCACACAGGAGATGACAAAGCAAGGCAGTTCTACAACTTGGACTTCGGATGGCCTTCAAGTTCCTTGCATTGACATCCGCTTTTTTCACCAGCAAGAAGTAGGCAGCATTCTTTTGACTGTACAGCACCGCCTTCCACTTCACAAACGAGGAATTGTCCGTGCGTGGACGGCTGGCATGTGCCATGTTAAAGGCCTCGTGAAGAGCGCAGTAGTTTTTCACCTGCTTGATCCTGCTGTAGGCCTGCCATGAGTCGCGCGGGGTTCTGTTCGGGCAAGGCAGCTGTCTCCCTGATCCAAGACTGACAGGATGACATGGACGTCTGCGCGGTATCTCAAGAGCAGGTCCATGTGGCCTGCGAAGGCTTCCAAAAAAAGACACTGAAGGTGCGAGTGTCAATGTTGCTAAAGCTGTTGCCGAGCCCTTGACGCACGAAGCCCCTTGCAGCGGCCAGGTGCAACGCCTCAGCGTCAGGGATGTTGTGGATGGTGGTCATACGGCCGAAGACTCTTAATATAGACACAGCTATCTACAGGTACTGAGCTACTATGTGTCGCAACATTCCATCCAAGATGCCTGACCAGCGCCGAGGTCGCCACGGGATAGGAAGTGGTATTCCTGAATGCGGCAAGTTCCGAAAGGAGCACGGTTTCTTTTCGGTGCAGCCCTTCCTGGGATGGATCTGCTCTTCTCTGAAGGAGCTGATGGAGCAAGGTCTCACCACGCCTCGGAAAAGGGCCTAACAGCGCGCCACGGTGATTATGCGATTGAACTGGGAAGGTCCGAGCTGATGAAGCGCCGCGAGGTGCAGCGCCGTGCCATCCTGAAATCTTTCTCGAACTGAGCATAGCGAAGGGGCTGCCACTGGGCTGCCCACGCACTCCCGGATCTTGTACCCGAACTTATATCTCTCCTGCAGAGCATGGCTTCAGGAAAGGAATTTGCTCCGAAGGGCAGCAGCCTCTCTTGAGAACAGCAATTCGACTGCACAAGGCTCTGCTGTAGAACCTGGCCAGGCTGCACATCACATCGTAGAGAGAACGAAGGCCTTCATGCACCAAGTACGCTGCCTAACTGCCGCAGTGTCTTCCGCAGCGTCTCCAAACCGTGCCGGCCCCAGTGACCATCGACCTCGCACCAGACACTGTGGCAGTCATGCAGTGGCTACACTGAAGCGTCTACACGCACTGAGATGCCGGCCGACCTTAGACGTATGACTCCTTTGTCCGTCGCGCTCAAGTAGGTTTCAAGCAGCCCGTGAGGCTCCACTTTGGTCACCTCGTGGCGTCAATGTGCCAGTTTGCTGTGAGAAGCACATGGCTCCCTCTCTTAAGTGTGGGAGTGAAGCTGGTTCAGGACACTTCAGAGTTCAAGGACAACGAAACCGAACTCCTCGAGTGTACGATCATCTGCGGCACACAGAATAGAGTGCCGAGATGTGTTTTGGCTTGAGGATCAAGTCCATGGTGAAGATTTTCTTCCGAAACCCGCAGCTACAACGGCCTCGGCAATGTCCGGGATGCTGTCCGCCATGCTTGGCGTCGCCTGGCCATGCCACATATGGCAGGAGCACTTCATCTGAGCCGCTGGGGCCGGGGCAGGCGTCCCTCCCAGGCTGATTCCTCAGGGCAGAGCGCCCTCGCGGAGGATGCCCCCAAGGCGCTTCCAGTGCGCTTCCAGGGCCCAGGCCCAGCTCCTTCTTGGAGCCGAGGACCAGCGAGACGGGGATCCACACCTCGTTGATTGGACTTTCCTCCCAAAGCCCTCCTTCAGGCCCTCCGAGGAAGCCACCAGGAGCTTCTCAATGTCGTCCTGCAGAAACAGAAACCAGCTGTGGAGCACTTCGGTAGATCCTCCAGGCTCTCAGCCGCTACAGTCCTGAGCCTTGTGGAACTGCTCGTTCAGCATGTCCTGGAGGGCTCAGAACTCGTCAGAAGTGCCGCTCGCAACCCGAGAAAAGACACTTTGCTCCCGGCCTCCTCCTGGGGATTGAGAGGTTTGATCTCCTCCCTGTGTGACTCAAGCTCTTCCTGAGCGGAAGTCTGCCACGGCACGAGAGTTTGGTTTGGCGAAGGGGCAGCAAGGAACCTCATCGGCACTGGCACTGTCCGTGAGCCGCGACATCGCTCGTGTGGCCCAGCTGCTAGTACCTTGCGTCTGTGTGACAGCAGACTCGTGGCTTCGCCATGCTTCACACCAGAGGCAGGGGACCCATGTCGACTGTGCTCGATGCCGAGCCGCTGAACCTCACAGACTGAAACTTTGAAACACCGACGTACTTCTTATGATGAGGAATGGGCTTTTTGGTCGGCGAGACCGATCTTGATGACAACCGCCTTCGATCCTTCCCAGACGAGGACAGAAACAACAACACAAGATTTGGCAGAAAAGCGGTCCCCCCCCCCCCCCCCCGTTAGCCCGTCAGTCCGATCTGTGGCTTGGAGTGTGGCCCACCGGTTTCGGCAGGCCTGGCCAGGTGCAGAAGCGAGGACAGGCTCTTGAAGTGCAGCCCGGCAGACCTGTCTTGTTTCTCTCAATCTGCCCCGGCAGATGGTCGAAGGTGACCCTACAGTCCTGGCGAGACCCGGCGCAAGAGGACTCCGCAAAGTTGAGAGTTTTGCAGCTCCTGCTTCGACATGTGGCTGCCATATTCATGTCGCATCGGGGCGGGCACAGCGCGACTCTGTCAAAAGCTCAGGTTGGCTGATGGATCCTTGTGAAATAATAGCTGCATAGTGTGTAAGACCATGCTGACAGTTGTTGCGAGTCTCACTGGCAAAGACCGCTGGTTGCCTTCAACTCTTCTGAGCACATCAATGAGCACTACGATGCAGAAAGCCGGTTGGCATCTGGCGGAAATGCCAATACACCCCGCATGCATACAATCACAACAAACCGCTGCCCCTTCTTGTGGAAGCCTATTTAGTACGCAGAGATTGCAAGGGTGGCTTTGATCCAATAGCGAGGTGCCACACACAGCTCTCAAGCATCCGCACTTTTCTGCAAGTCACTCAGCGAGAGCCTAGGGCCTAGAGGCCTAGGGCTCTCGTAGCCGCAAGTTATGAGACCTGACCTGCATGTGATTGGAGGCCAAAAAGGGGCTTTGATCTTGGTGGATATGGGCATCCCAACTCTCTGCTTTAACTGCGTTTGCTCAAAACCCCATTGGCTTCCGACGACATTAACTGACACCGGTGGCGTCGCCAATTTCGCGTCCAAAGTCGCAAGTCTCTTGCAACAATGGCGGTTCAACGATCGGGAATTCCCCTTACAGTGTTCCCTACAGCTTCATGGTAGGCCTTGGCGGGACAGAAGTCAAAGGAAAGAGGCGATGCACCAAGCTCGGGCCGCCACTTCTCAGGTGGCGGTGGCTTCCCACCCTTACCATCCGGATCCTTCAGCAGTGTTTAGGCATGTGCTCGACTCAGACACAACTCTCACGATCTCACATTGCAGCGTGGCGCCTTCGGAGGAGGAAGCTTGCCCGTTGCGCCCATAGGGTCCTCGCACAAGGCATAGATAGAGGGGCATGAGCGGTTCGAGCAGACTGTCGACGGCATCAATCTGCAAGCCTGCTCAGCCCTTCGTGGACCTCGCATCACGCGCCTCGGGGCGGCCGACATGCCGACACTCAGCCGCCACGAAAGAAAAAACGAGCTCTCGGCAGCAAGAGCTCCTCCTTGGAGCCGATCTCTTGTTTTGCCTTCGAGAGATCCCGCCGGATGCAAAACCGAGCGCAGTCGCTGTACCAGCTGTTGCAGCTGCCGCCTTTTCATTGTCAACAATGCCGTTGACAGCTATCACCCTGTCTCCAATGCAGATCCTCTCCTGCGCAGCTGCAGCTCACGCAGCTCATGCTCATGCCGGGCTGGTGACGTGGCGTGAGCACTTCGTGTCCTTCGGATTCTGCTTGTTCCAGTCTGCGATGAGACTCTCATCCGCGATCTTGAGGATGGTCTCAGCGAGCCCACCCGCTCTCCACAGAAGGCTAGCGGCTAGCATCGTGCATGTCACGGCCGAGCTTCGAAGGTCTCGGTATCTGTGGCTGCACCCAGCTTCTTCCCTGGTTTCTTAATGATCTTCGCATCCTCACCGCTCCGCACAGAAGCAGGTCCCTGCTTCGCTGCTGCTGCTCAAGCTGCTGCCAGGCATCCACGATCAGCTTCGAGAACATAATCTCAAGCTGAGACTCCCTAGGTTGCAAGCACGGCGGGCATGCCCGGAGTGTGTCACGAGCTGAGCAGCAAGATGAGAGGCGTCGTTCCGTGCTGCCAGGCAGCTCCTTCAACTGACGGATAACGTCGGTTTTGTCCTTGAATAATGCAGATCCCGACTCCACGATCAGCAGCATCGCTGACACTGCACTGAAGTCAGGCAGGACACGGTGAAGTCGTTCACGGAATAGATCTTGTCACCTTCCGGTCAGGCAGACCTTCCTGCAAGCCCGGAGCCCCGGACCAGCGAACCTTGACAGACGAACTCGTTCTCCTGCTCGCAGTACTTGTCCAAGAGTCCTCCTGGAGTCACAGCCTGGGGGCACGGCACATGAAAATGCCAGCAGCCCCTTCTCAGCTGCGCCCCAGCCTTGACCTCGAGCGAGTCCGTCTCAAACTCGATGCCGATGGACTTGTCCTCAAATCGGGAGCTCCACTGGAAATCTGGTGCTCTGCACCTTTCTTCCCGTGGGGGACTGCCATGGTCAGGGCGAGAAAGCCTCCACTTTCACTTCACCCCTCCCCAAAAAAATGCAGCCATTCACCCTTTTGGAGGGGGCTTCCTTGTCGAAGCGTAGGACATACTTATATGGCAGATATGGCAGATACTGCTTATCCGTGGAGGCAGTAGTGTGACGTCTACACGTGTTGTTGAAAACCTTGCTGCCTCGTTGTCCAGGTAGACGACGAAGAGCGCTTGACCGCTGACACCTGAACCCCATGATAGAATCATAGACTTCGCTTTCCTCTTTGCGGAGCCAAGCCAGGTATCTTGGAGCCTTCAGCCCAGGCTTGCCGGAGGCTCGCACCCATCTTGTTGGGGAGCCTTGCTCGATGGCAAGCAGTCGGAGTTGGACCCTTGGGCCCTTGCTGGGCTTATCACGGCTTCTCGCGCCATCCTTGAGGCCGCGGTTTCCGGTCAGTGCAGCACTTGCCACCCATCACGGAAGCTCGCCAGTGCCTGCAGAGCTGTGCAGAGCAGTTGACATAAGCAGAAACCCTGTCTTAACAGCCAGCTACCAACAGCGCACAGCTGATCACCTCCTGCCGGGTCACCGCAGCAGCAACAGCACGGGCATGGTCGGGAACCGCTCCCTTACTGTACTCTTGGTGTTGACTCTTGCTGCAGGTGAGCGATTTCATCCGCTCCGACATCTTAGGAGCCTGTCGTTGTGCGGGGGTCTGCTTCTGTCTGCATATGGCAATCACGAATCACGAGCCATCAGCTCACGGCAGCACAGGGAGCTTCTTGACGCTAAAAATCCAGCCCTGAACCGGACGCTCGCGCGCTCTCTGCTTCCTCTGCTTCTCACAACGGTCCCCAAGCTCGGCTCTTTTCTCCTCGGTGCTTTAGCTCCCAGTTCTGACTGGACACAGCGCTCACGCCGGCATCCTCTAGTCTTAAGCGCCTAAGAGTGCTAGTGATGCAGGCTGTCCACACCGGTCGCTTGCCGTGAGTTGACTGGAAAGGCGATACGTCATGGCTATGTTCTCAGCAATTTGCGGTTGAGCCCGAGGTCAAGTCACAGCTTATGCCGCCACCAAGCAAAAGCACAGACAAGCTGCGATCAAAGCACTTTGGCATTCAAAGGATGCTCGATCCATAGACGAGCTCGTAACAGCATCTTCTTCAATGCCTGCAATACGGAGAGTTTGCGCATCTCCTATCAGCAGCCTTCACGGAGTGTCTGCAGAGGGGTGCCTGTGACTTCACGAGCATTATGTCCGGGTTGATCGTCTTGTCAATTAAGTCCATCAGTCTGATTACCTGTAAAAGGGAAAGCCTACATTGCACTAGTCTCAGAAACCACCATGCCAAACAACACTGCCAATCATCTGGTGATGTCAGACTTGTTCAGGGATCAGACTGCACATCTGGCACAGGCATCACATTGTCATGAACTTCTTGTTCCAAAAGTGGAACTGGCTGCGCTGTCATACTTAGGACGGCGCAGTAGCCAGGTCGCGGCTGCCGCTGATGTCGATGCAAACCTCTGGGTGCTGAGGGGAGGAGGTGAAGAGAGCGGGGGGGCGGAGGGGGCGATGCAACGGAAGAATTGCCCCTTCTTACGCGCGACCTGTCTCTTCGTAAATGCGGCTTGGAGATGCTGTCAGGATCAAAAACTATGGAGCTTGACCCATTGGCCGAACCGCCGAAGAAGCGATCAAAAAAAGGTTTGGCATGTCTTAGCCCTTCTGCCCAGCAGGCCTTGGTGATGCGCTGAGGAAGTGACTTGGCCAAAGCCTGGGTCAGACCAGCCATCGAGGCCAGTGTAGCGATGCAGGCAGCTCCCTTGCTCAGCGCTTTGGACAGCCCAAGATCTGCACCACCAGCTTTGTGGAGTCAAAGGCATCGAAGTTCTGCCAGGGACAGCATCAAGTCATCTGCACGGGACAGCACCTTTCCCTGGCAGCTCAACCATGGAAACTTGTAGAACTTCACGATCGTGGGTTCAAGTTGCTCCCATGGAAACTTCACAACAGAGGTCCTCGAACTGGATTTCCGGATAGTTTTGGCGAGCCTGATGCCATGTTTTCAGCCTATTGTCAACATCGAGGCCTCAAAAGCCGCCTGCGCCACGAGTTCTGGCTGCTGGTCAACGCCAACCACCCGACCAGCCACGGATGCGATCACCTGCCCACACAAGTTGCATGGGCGGGACAGGGACGACTTGTTCAAGGCACCCAAGTGTGCCGCCGGCAGGATTTCTCTTGAACGGCCGAACGACCCTCCGACAATTTATACCGCTTTGAGCGAGATCCTCGGAATGCGGATGTTGCCAAGTACAAGCACTGCTTTTTCATTAGAGTAATTTGACTGCCGTTGTATGGATGCTGTCAGATGGGCTACTTGCACTACTTTGGATGGATGCATGCTGAATGTTTGGCGGCTTAGCGTCTTAGCGCTTCAGAGCTCTTCGCCACCCTGACGCTCGACGACTCTGCCGCGAACGTCCGCGAATTTCACTACAGCCCGGGAACGTGATCCAGTTTGACCACCTACAGCCCCAATGGGTGAACAAGGAGGTGTTCCGCGCAAGCACTGCCGGACACAGCAGCGGCCTTGGTTGTGCCGCCCACATGCGAACCCACCTGAACAAGCCAGGTTCCTCCTAACAAGCTGCAAGGCTGCAAAAGCTGCAAAGGGCAAGGCCTCCAAGACCACGTCGTTGGAGTTCACCAAAGCCCTGACACAAGGGGGGGGCTTTTCAAAGGGGGCCCTCGGAGGCCCTCGGAACTTCGGAGCTCAGTCGGGCGCAGAACGGCAGCGCGGTACTCGGACACCTCCTCGCAAGCCACAACCTGCAAGTCAGAGCGGAATTGGGGCACAAGGTCCCCTTTGTTTATTTCAGGGAAGCGCTCGGCACCTTTCCTTGCACCTCTGGCGGCATCGTCACTTAGGCTGAGAGTCTTCGAGGCAGCAGCAGATTTCCGGTCTCATAGGGCAGTATGGGCTACGTGGTCCTCCCTTCACGCATGCCCCTTCCGGCCGGTAGTCGCTGGAGCTTGGGTGGTCTGGAATACCTCTTCAACCATTCATCATGCAACCGGGCCGGACTGCGTTGCTTGTGCCGTCGCTCATCGGTGAGAGCACCCACGGGCAAAGAGGGTGCTATCCTCATGATTGGGAGATGAGGAGCAGGTCCACTCGGCAAACCGTGGTAAGCCGCTCAACACATCGCAGCCAGTCCGAGAGTCACAGGGCCCACCACTTTGCACCTCCCGGCTTCATTGTGGGCTAGAAGATGCCAGGGATCATCAGCCATGGAACTGCCTCAACATAGGTGGGCCAATCCTCCTTGTACCTCTGACTCAGGTAAAACTCGATCTCGCGGATGCTCAATGTGCACATTCCGAGCGCCATGGCGGCCGGCACCCACATTGTCCAAAAGGCGCCAGTGACAAGGGAGAAGCCGACGAAAGACAAAATCTCCCCAGTGTAATTGATGTGTCGCGCCAGTGAAAACAATCCCTCCGTGTACAAACGGCCTTGATGGCATGGTTGCCGCTTCCACACATGTCGCTGCCACTCTGGATACAGATTCAGCCAGGTCCCCAGCAGGAATGCAAGAAGGCCCCAAAATCCGGGAGAGTCGATGTGGGATGTCCGCGTAGCTGCGCCCTTTGCCATGGAGACGATGGAGATCGGGATCACACAACCTGCCTCGAAGGGACAAAAACACCCTTGAACCCTTCAGGGCCTTTAGGGCTTACGGTTTTCTTGATGCCCTGACTTATCTTCTGAGTTGCAGGCCATCACAATTCATCAAACTTTTGTAAGTAAAGCAGCGAGCAGCTTCTACGATAGTGGCCTGAGGGCCCTGCTCGTCGACTTCTTTTCAGGAATGGTGCTTAGCTTGACCGAGAGCTTTGATCTTTTGTAGAGGCCATAAAGCCCTGCAACCCTGCAACTCCTGGCGAAGGAACCTAATGAGAACCCACTGCCACCTCAAAAACCACCTCCTTCCAGGGAATTCCGCGTGACCAGAACCAAGTCATCTGGAACATCACCCGGATCACGAAGATCACCGTGCACAGTAGAACTGAGTTGCAACGGGCGCCACCCTTGCAAATCCCAGCCGCGAGAGGAATGTTGGCACAAAGCAGCAAGGCCTGGACAGAGGGCTGGGAGCTACTTGTAGCACACTTCGCAAGTCTGTTGTTCACGGTGTCGCACCTTCGTCCACCACGCCAGGCGGCGCGACCTCTGCATCAACAGCGCTCGATGGAAACTGCAAACTGGTCGAGTGCTCTGCATTTGCCCTAGGCCTTAGGCTGCCTCGGCCCTAAGCCTTTAAGCCTCCAGCTGTCCACCTGGAGAGAGTAGCCTGTACAACAAGACGAACTGTGATGAGGTCATGTCGCAATACGAGTAGCTGCCTCGAAGCAGTGTCAATGAAGAAAGCACTCCGAAAACCAATCACCTGCAACCACATAGAGAAGCTGTGGTGATGATGATGCCTCATGGAGCGTGCCTCGTTCATCGTGCTTGATCTTGCAGAAGTTGCAGCGACCCAGTAGGAGACTGAATCTACAAGCAAATTCTAGGAGTAACTTGCAACTGCCATCTGAACCACAATGCTGCTGGAGATTGCACGAATGACTCTGCCAAGCTATGGCTCACACGTTTAGAGAAGACTAGATGCAGGAATTCTCAGTCCTCATGCAGATCGCATTGTCGCGCCTCCCTGCTGCTGTGCCGCAGCATGTTGCGCTTGTGGCGGTTCGAGGCTTTATGTCTGGCAATTTCCTGTCAGGCTCAAATTTGTGAAGCCTAGCCTCAGCCGAAAATGTGCTCATGGCTACAAGTACTCAGGAAACGTGTGTACGGATGCGTGCGTGCAGACGAGCTTGACATGCAGAAAACTGCGCGCTTGACTCATCCACACATTCCCTGAAACGCTCAGCATCTGCAAAGGCAAACAAACATGTCATGGCTCTCGGCAGGGTCCTCAGGAGTGCATTTGCCCTGGATAATAGCTCCACATTCGCAAACAACCCCCAACGGTGCGGTCCTGCCAGCTGCAAGCAGTGACCAATACGCAGCGCCTATACACGGTTCTCGGTGAGTGGCACTCCTGTCCCCATTGCTCTCCCCCTGGCCATTGTGGTTTTTCTCGCGGTGCAGTCTCCGTCTTACCTTGGGGCGACAAAAAAGAGAGAGAGAGAGAGAGCAGGTAAAAATCGCGAGTTCGCATTGACTATACAGTATCCTAGCTGGCGCTTCCTTGGGACACGACTCGCGGCGACAAGCGGACCCAAGCCAGTTGGAGGCCAGCAACGAACCTCACCCGAGGTCGGTCCACAAAACATGCGCAACATCGCGCAGCTCTGCCTTGAAACTCAGGGACCGACCCCAAGGCTGCCGCCGTGCCAGCAACGAGGGCAGCCTCGCCAAAACGTGGCCGAGGCTCCACGCATTCTTTGTTATTTCAAGCTAGCATGTGAGCAGGGATCCTTGACGTCGCTCTCACTCAATGAGCCGTGTGCCATGGCATTGCAAGAGGCTATCTACAAGCCTGCGGAACAGCAGAACTCCAGGATTGTCACTTCTTTCGGATTGTCCTCGCTTTGGCCGCAAGGATGCCTTTCTTGGACGTGCACAGCAGATGCGCTCATGTTCGGCATTGGCATCCCTTCTTTGACGGCATGCAACGGGCCGCAAATGCAGTTGCGGCACCCTATATCCGGTCTTGCGATGTTGCATCCCAGCATGTCGCTTGAAGACTGCGCGGAAGCTTTCTTTTTGGGTGCGTTCTAGCTTGGGTGAAAGGAACTCCGGCGAGCAAGGGGGCTGCCAGCTGCTTGCAGGACTGGAGGGCACCTGACACAGGCAGCGTTCAATCAGTGCACAAGCCCTATGAGGTTCGTGCCTTCGGCCACAGATCTTGTGCAGGGCTCCAGAGTGGTGGAGATTTGCACACGGCCTTGGCTCGGGGTTGCGGATTCCACGACCTTGGCCCCTTTTGGTTCCTTGACTCGGGCCTCGCGTTCACGAGGATCTGGAGTTCCTGCGCACGGCACGTGAGAGAAATGGACGGCGACGTATGCCACGGCATGCCAAGGCCTTCAGCAAGTGCTGGCATAAGTCCGGACCTCGGGAGCTCCGACTCCACCGGTCCTCGTTCTCCGAAGCTCTTTTTCGTGAGTCGCGGGCTTGCGCAGGCGGCAGCGCAGGTCTGACGCCTCCAGCAAAAGGCGAGCTGCCGCGAGCTGCTGCGGCTGCGATCGACAAGGCCACCACAGCTAGCAGCACGCCTGGGACTGCTCTTCCACGAGCGCCTCTGCCACCTCCGCGACCTCCTGAAAAACGCGATGCCGGCCCGTATACGTGTGGCCCCACACAAAAACAACCAACCGGGCCCGCGGGCCTCGCGAGCTTGGGCCAACTCGGCTTTTAGACAGGAGACCTCCTCGCTGGCGGCTCTGCACCTGGCAGAGGCGCAAGAGATCGCAAGAGTTTCACGGTTTCGCGCTTCAACTACGAGCCTCTCCCATGACACGAGGAGTCGGTCCCCATTGCGTGAGGCCTGAAAACAGCGAGGAGAAGACCACATGGCGAACAGAAGCCTGCACTCTTCCCATCCTCTCGCAAAGACTCCACCAATTGCTCCCTCAGAGAGCGTCCTGGACGCATTCGTGGTGCAGGCCCAGCCGAGAAGCACGTCAACAAGTCTCCAGCCTTCATGCAACAAAGATGAATTCTCGCCCGATACCTGGCAGCAAAGGATGCATCCAAGCCAGAAGGTGTTCGTGCAGGCCGTAGTTCGACCAATAAGACATAGCCAGTCAGTCACATTATCGAAAACACAGCTGGCGAAGACGAACGCATTGTGGGGCAGATCTCAAACGCAAAAGTGGCCTCTTGGAGCTTGGTCCGGAGCGGATTGACCTGCATCCAGTGGGACATCGAAACCCCAAAGCTTCAGTCAGACCCTTTCCCAGCAATTGCCTCAGCCTCTGCTGCGGTGAGCTCCGAACGCAGCTCAGCGCATGCCTTTCCAGCAAGCTGAGGCTGTGCTGAAGAGGGCAGATCAGAGCCTGTGGGGAAGGGCTTTGTCAAGTGGCACACTGTGCATGGGCCCTTAATGCAGACAGGACTAGCTGCAAGCTGTCAAGAAGGCCTGGCTCACTTCCTGGTTGCGCACAGATAGCTCGAGCTGTGCAGCGAGGACTTCTCGATGGTAATTCTGGCGGACACGCTCCACACTGCGACACGACATTCTCTCGTCTTTTCCAGAACAGGTGACCTCGCCCATGCTCGCGGAGCACACCTTTGACAACTCGGGATGACGCAGGGAACAAGCCAGTGTTTGATGCGAAGTCGCAAAGAGCCATCGAGCCCGTGCAATGAAGCTTAAGGCCTAGGGCTCCCGCACGCCAGCGGTCGCGATCTAAAGCCAAAGAGTCGTACTCTTGCTGCTCCTCTGCCTGGCAAGACAAACCCACGCCCACAGTACGACTTACATCTGAGTCTCGTGGCCTCTTTCTGGCGCAGGTCCTTGACTTGCTGGCACCTAAAGAGGCAAGCAGAGGCCACTCGCCAACCGCCGGAGAGTCGTTGCCTCACTTGATTCTCCATACGCGCCACATGCATCGCCTTCTCCGATTGGATCACTTCGGTTCCTGGACACAGCTTGCCAATAGTATCTCCAAGGCATGGCATGTTGAAATGTCGGCAGCTTGGCCGAAGGCTGAGCAGTGTCGAGATCGCCTGGACAAAACAAACACTGCAAAGAAGCAGGAAGCCAGGCATTCCCAAGGAGCACCTCAAGCTCCTCCTCCTCCAGGCGGGCTTTCTGCCGACCTCGTCTTTATGCTCTAGGAGTGCCGGCTATTTCCAACCAAAAGTCCAGGGTCCCTGACTCTCTTCACAGGACTGTCGGCAGACCTCCGGCTCATCGCACTGAAGTTGCAAGCGGCACATTCCAAAGAGAGCCTCAGCAGCCGCCAACTCCTTTCCAGTCACAATGGTCGCATCTTGCATCTGACGGTCGGCAAGCGAAGATCGCCACTTCATCCACGCCTCCCGCAACTCGTTCGAGGTGTGTTGCGCAGAAAGCCTGTCATGCCGCCGTGAAAAAGCAGAAAGCCACGCACGCCGACAGACAAACTTGAACCTTGCAGTTCACGCATACACATATGTCCTCCTCTCTTCCCGCCACCTACATATGTCGGTATGCATGCATGCGTGCATGCGTGC